>JAJJWX010004715.1:0-131940 GCA_023529315.1 Papaver bracteatum | reverse complement strand
AATATATCAAATTGAACATCACAGTTCAAAGATTACTAGAGTTAGACCCGAGTTTTCTCGTTCGGATGAACTAGAGGACGAAATATATCAGAATTGAACATCACAGTTCAAAGATTACTAGAGTTAGACCTGAAGTTTCTCGTTCGATGAACTGAGGACTTAAATATATCAAAATTGAACATCACAGTTCAAAGATTACTAGAGTTAGACCTGAGTTTCTCGCTCGATGAACTAGGACGAAATATATCAGAATTGAACATCACAGTTCAAAGATTACTAGAGTTAGACCTGAAGTTTCTCGTTCGATGAACTGAGGACGAAATATATCAATTGAACATCACAGTTCAAATATTACTAGAGTTAGACCCGAGTTTCTCGTTCGATGAACTGAGGACGAAATATATCGTAATTGAACATCACAAGTTCAAAGATTACTAGAGTTAGACCTGAGTTTCTCGTTCGATGAACTGGGACGAAAAATATATCAGAATTGAACATCACAAGTTCAAAGATTACTAGAGTTAGACCCCAAAGTTTCTCGTTCGATGAACTGAGGACGAAATATATCGAATTGAACATCACAAAGTTCAAAGATTACTAGAGTTAGACTCGAGTTTCTCGTTCGATGAACTGGAGGACGAAATATATATAATTGAACATCACAGGTTCAAAGATTACTAGAGTTAGACCCGAGTTTCTCATTCTGATGAACTGAGGACGAAATATATCAGAATTGAACATCACAAGTTCAAATATTACTAGAGTTAGACCTGAGTTTCTCGTTCGGATGAACTGAGGACGAAATATATCAGAATTGAACATCACAAAGTTCAAAGATTACTAGAGTTAGACCCGAGTTTCTCGTTCGATGAACTGGAGACGAAATATATCAGAATTGAACATCACAGGTTCAAAGATTACTAGAGTTAGACCCGAAGTTTCTCGCTCGATGAACTGAGGACGAAATATATCAGAATTGAACATCACAGTTCAAAGATTACTAGAGTTAGACCTGAGTTTCTCGTTCGATGAACTGAGACGAAATATATCGTAATTGAACATCACAGTTCAAAGATTACTAGAGTTAGACTCGAGTTTTCTCGTTCGATGAACTGAGGACGAAATATATCGAATTGAACATCACAGGTTAAATGATTACTAGAGTTAGACCTGAGTTTCTCGTTCGGATGAACTGGGACGAAATATATCGAATTGAACATCACAGTTCAAAGATTACTAGAGTTAGACCCGAGTTTCTCGTTCGATGAACTGAGACGAAATATATCGTAATTGAACATCACAGTTCAAAGATTACTAGAGTTAGACCTAAGTTTCTCGTTCGATGAACTGAGGACAAAATATATCATAATTGAACATCACAGTTCAAATATTACTAGAGTTAGACCTCGAGTTTCTCGTTCGATGAACTGAGACGAAATATATCAATTGAACATCACAGTTCAAAGATTACTAGAGTTAGACCCGAGTTTCTCGCTCGATGAACTGAGGACGAAATATATCGAAATTGAACATCACAGTTCAAAGATTACTAGAGTTAGACCTGAGTTTCTCGCTCGATGAACTGAGACGAAATATATCAAATTGAACATCACAGTTCAAATATTACTAGAGTTAGACTCGAGTTTCTCGTTCGATGAACTGAGACTAAATATATCGAATTGAACATCACAAGTTCAAAGATTACTAGAGTTAGACCTGAGTTTCTCGTTCGGATGAACTGAGGACGAAATATATCAGAATTGAACATCACAGTTTCAAAGATTACTAGAGTTAGACCGAAGTTTCTCGTTCGATGAACTCGAGACGAAATATATCAAATTGAACATCACAGTTTCAAAGATTACTAGAGTTAGACCTGAGTTTCTCGTTCGATGAACTGAGGACTAAATATATCATAATTGAACATCACAGTTCAAAGATTACTAAAGTTAGACCTGAGTTTCTCGCTCGATGAACTCGAGACGAAATATATCAGAATTGAACATCACATGTTCAAAGATTACTAGAGTTAGACCTCGAAGTTTCTCGCTCGGATGAACTGAGACGAAATATATCAGAATTGAACATCACAGTTCAAAGATTACTAGAGTTAGACTTGAGTTTCTCGTTTGATGAACTGAGGACTAAATATATCGAATTGAACATCACAGTTCAAAGATTACTAGAGTTAGACCTAAGTTTCTCGTTCGGATGAACTGAGGGCGAAATATATCAGATTTGAACATCACGGGTTCAAATATTACTGGAGTTAGACATGAGTTTCGCTTTCGGATGAACTGAGGACGAAATTTATCAAAATTGAACATCACAAAGTCAAAGATTACAAGAGTTAGACCTGAGTTTCCCTTTCAGATGAATTCGAGACGAAATATATCAGAATTAAACATCACAGGTTCAAAGATTACTAGAGTTAGACCCGAAGTTTCTCGCTCGATGAACTGAGGATGAAATATATCAAAATTGAACATCACATGTGTTCAAAGATTACTAGAGTTAGACCCTGAGTTTCTCGTTCGATGAACTGGACGAAATATATCAGAATTGAACATCACAAAGTTCAAAGATTACTAGAGTTAGACCCGAGTTTCTCGTTCGATGAACTCGAGAGAACGAAATATATCATAATTGAACATCACAGTTCAAAGATTACTAGAGTTAGACCTGAACGTTCGATGAACTCGAGACGAAATATATCATAATTGAACATCACAGTTCAAAGATTACTAGAGTTAGACCTGAGTTTCTCGTTCGATGAACTGAGGACGAAATATATCGAATTGAACATCACAGTTCAAAGATTACTAGAGTTAGACCTGAGTTTCTCGTTTGGATGAACTGAAGACGAAATATATCAGAATTGAACATCACAGGTTCAAAGATTACTAGAGTTAGACCTGAGTTTCTCGTTCGGATGAACTGAGGACGAAATATATCGTAATTGAACATCACAAAGTTCAAAGATTACTAGAGTTAGACCTGAGTTTCTCGTTTGGATGAACTGAGACGAAATATATCGAATTGAACATCACAGGTTCAAAGATTACTAGAGTTAGACCGAGAGTTTCTCGTTCGATGAACTGAGACGAAATATATCGAATTGAACATCACAGTTCAAAGATTACTAGAGTTAGACCCGAGTTTCTCGTTCTCGATGAACTGAGGACGAAAATATATCAAATTGAACATCACAGGTTCAAAGATTACTAGAGTTAGACCTGAGTTTCTCGTTTGATGAACTGAGATGAAATATATCAGAATTGAACATCACAGTTCAAAGATTACTAGAGTTAGACTTGAGTTTCTCGTTCGATGAACTGAGAGACGAAATATATCGAATTGAACATCACAAAGTTCAAATATTACTAGAGTTAGACTCGAAGTTTCTCGTTCGATGAACTGAGACGAAATATATCGAATTGAACATCACATGTTCAAAGATTACTAGAGTTAGACTTGAGTTTCTCGTTCGATGAACTGAGACGAAATATATCGAATTGAACATCACATGTTCAAAGATTACTAAAGTTAGACTGAGTTTCTCGTTCGATGAACTGAGACGAAATATATCATAATTGAACATCACATGTTCAAAGATTACTAGAGTTAGACTCGAGTTTCTCGTTCGATGAACTCGAGACGAAATATATCGAATTGAACATCACATGTTCAAAGATTACTAGAGTTAGACCTGAGTTTCTCGCTCGATGAACTGAGACGAAATATATCATAATTGAACATCACAGTTCAAAGATTACTAGAGTTAGACTCGAGTTTCTCGTTCGATGAACTGAGGACGAAATATATCATAATTGAACATCACAAGTTCAAAGATTACTAGAGTTAGACCTGAGTTTCTCGTTCGATGAACTGAGGACGAAATATATCAATTGAACATCACAGTTCAAAGATTACTAGAGTTAGACCCGAGTTTCTCGTTCGATGAACTGAGGACGAAATATATCATAATTGAACATCACAGTTCAAAGATTACTAAAGTTAGACCTGAGTTTCTCGTTCGATGAACTCGGGACGAAATATATCATAATTGAACATCACATGTTCAAATATTACTAGAGTTAGACCTCGAAGTTTCTCGCTCGATGAACTGAGACGAAATATATCATAATTGAACATCACATGTTCAAAGATTACTAGAGTTAGACCGAAGTTTCTCGCTCGATGAACTCGAGGATGAAATATATCAGAATTGAACATCACAAGTTCAAAGATTACTAGAGTTAGACCTGAGTTTCTCGTTCGGATGAACTGAGGACGAAATATATCATAATTGAACATCACAGTTCAAAGATTACTAGAGTTAGACCTGAGTTTCTCGTTCGATGAACTGAGGACGAAAATATATCAAATTGAACATCACAGTTTCAAATATTACTAGAGTTAGACTTGAGTTTCTCGTTCGATGAACCGAGGACGAAATATATCGAATTGAACATCACAGGTTCAAAGATTACTAGAGTTAGACCTTGAGTTTCTCGTTCGGATGAACTGAGACTAAATATATCGAATTGAACATCACAGTTCAAAGATTACTAGAGTTAGACTGAAGTTTCTCGTTCGATGAACTGGAGACGAAATATATCAGAATTGAACATCACAGGTTCAAAGATTACTAGAGTTAGACCAAAGTTTCTCGTTCGGATAAACTGGAGAAGAAATATATCAGAGTTGAACATCACAGGTTAAAAGATTACTAGAGTTAGACCCGAGTTTCTCGTTCGATGAACTCGAGACGAAATATATCGTAATTGAACATCACAGTTCAAAGATTACTAGAGTTAGACCTGAAGTTTCTCGTTCGATGAACTGGGACGAAATATATCAGAATTGAACATCACAGGTTCAAAGATTACTAGAGTTAGACCTTGAGTTTCTCGTCGGATGAACCGAGACAAAATATATCAGAATTGAACATCACAGTTCAAATATTACTAAAGTTAGACCTTGAGTTTCTCGTTCGGATGAACTCGAGGATGAAATATATCGAATTGAACATCACAGTTCAAAGATTACTAGAGTTAGACTCTGAGTTTCTCGTTCGATGAACTGAGACGAAATATATCATAATTGAACATCACAGGTTCAAAGATTACTAAAGTTAGACCCGAGTTTCCCGTTCGGATGAACTGGAGACGAAATATATCGAATTGAACATCACAGGTTCAAAGATTACTAGAGTTAGACTCGAGTTTCTCGTTCGATGAACTCGAGACGAAATATATCGAATTGAACATCACAGTTCAAATATTACTAGAGTTAGACCTGAGTTTCTCGTTCGATGAACTGAGACGAAATATATCGAATTGAACATCACAGTTCAAAGATTACTAGAGTTAGACTCGAGTTTCTCGTTCGGATGAACTGAGGACGAAATATATCAGAATTGAACATCACAGTTCAAATGTTACTAGAGTTAGACTTGAGTTTCTCGCTCGATGAACTCGAGGATGAAATATATCAAATTGAACATCACATGTTCAAAGATTACTAGAGTTAGACCTGAGTTTCTCGCTCGATGAACCGATGACTAAATATATCAATTGAACATCACAGTTCAAATATTACTAAAGTTAGACCTGAGTTTCTTGTTCGATGAACTAAGACTAAAATATATCAATTGAACATCACAGTTCAAAGATTACTAGAGTTAGACCCGAGTTTCTCGCTCGATGAACTCGAGGACGAAATATATCGAATTGAACATCACAGTTCAAAGATTACTAGAGTTAGACCCGAGTTTCTCGCTCGGATGAACTTAGACGAAATATATCGTAATTGAACATCACAATGTTCAAATATTACTAGAGTTAGACCTGAGTTTCTCGTTCGGATGAACTGAGGACGAAATATATCAGAACTAAACATCACATGTTCAAACATTACTAGAGTTAGACCTGAGTTTCTCGTTCGTATGAACTGGAGACGAAATATATCAGAAGAGTGTAATATTTACTTTACTTATTTTCGATAAGGGTAGTCTGGTCATTTTCACAGTCTCCATAATATGTATTGCCCTTATTTCTAAAATGGGGAATATGGTCATTTTCACAGTCTCCATAATATATATTGCATCGATAATAAGGAGGTGAGAAAATGAGGGTCCCGCCTAAGAAAAGTAGCAGTGATTCAACTAGGTAACACAGTCGCAGTGTGGGTTGATGACCGGTCCACGGTCTGTTGACCGCTATTGAGGGTCGAGGATGTGGGTCATTAAAACCCCCTTCTCCACTAGTGCCTTAGGTTTCTTGTAGTTTAACGACTTGAAGACTTCATTGGGATTGTGAAGCCAGACCCAACTATTATCCTTATAGTTGCGTGATCTGATCTCGCTGTTTCTATCGTGTTGAGTGCAATTGAAATAATTGGCTCGAGATTTTATATCTCTGATAGGCAAGATAGAAAAGTAATCACAAACAAACTTCGTTTCATCGTTTGTGATTCCACAATAACTTGTTTCGCTAGTCGATTAAGTTTATTGTGAGGTTATTGAAAATACTAGGTTGTTCTTCGGAAATATAAGTCTGGGTTATCAATTGATTCTTGTTCAACTTGGTTTATCAAAATACGGAACAAAAACTCTTGGGTATTTTTATGGGAGACAGATTTATTCAATCCTATAGACTTTTCTGTGTGATACAGATTTGTCTATCAAGTCTTCGACTTTGGGTCGTAACAACTCTTAGTTGTGGGTGAGATCAACTAAGAGAATTAAGTACGTAGTATCATGCTGGGATCAGAGACGTAAGGAGCGCAACTGTACCTTGAATCAGTGTGAGATTGATTATGGTTCAACTACATTCCAGTCCGAAGTTAATTATTAATCTGCTCTCTGTAGTGTCTTAATATAGTATGGTGTTCAATTTGGACTAGGTCCCAGGGTTTTTCTGCATTTGCAGTTTCCTCATTAACAAAATTCTTGTGTCTATGTTATTTCTATTTCGAATTATATTTTGTTATATAATTGAAATATCACAGGTTGTGCATTAAGATCAATCAATTAGAATATTCAACTTTTGGTTGTTGATTTACATTGATTGACACTTGAACATTTGTCTTTTGTACCGTTCAAGTTGTTTCATATAATAACCATGTTCACGGATTTCTGTCTGTTTGATTTGCTGATTACATTGTGAAACATATATATTAAACTCTTTGATATACTTTACTCTAGATTGAGTATGACTGTCTAGTTGATTCTCTAGAAAGTGTTGCCAAACAAATTGTTGGGTGTGGTTGTTAGACCCGCGCATTTTCAATGAAGATTAGTCATTATAACTTGATTTAGTCTATCAAGAGATTCTTTCTCCTTCTGGAGATATAACTCAACATCAAGAGACAAACTCTTAAGGCTTTTCTCAAGCCCTGAAAATACTTCTAGGGATTTTAAACCTGGTGGAGGTTTAGATAGAATCTCTTCTACATATTTTACTAAATCACTCATAGAAGAGAATTTTGAAATCTTTGGATCTGGTGGTGCATTTATTGAGATAACACTATTGTCCATAAAGTTAGATCGCTATAAACACATATTTGTTTTTTCTACTCTGATACCGATTGAAAAAGGGGGGGGGGGGGGTACAACAACCACACCTAATATTTATCTCATCAATTTTTATGGAAAAACTCCAATATAATTCCAAAAGAATTAACTAGACAGTCAGACTCAATCAATGAAAATATATCTAAGAGTTCGTATCTCTGTTTCACAATGCAATCAACAAATCAAACATATAGAGATATGTGAGCTTGTTTAATATGTGAAACAACTTGAAAGGTACCAAAGACTAATGTTCAAGTGTCAGTCAACAACCAAAGGTTGGATTCTCTAATTAATTGAACTATGCACAACCTGTGATATTTCTATTATATGACAAAATATAATGCGGAAAAGAAATAACACAGACACCAAAAATTTTGTTAGCGAGGAAACCGCAAATGCATAAAACCCCGGGGCCTAGTCCAGATTTGAACACCACACTATATTAATCCACTACAGACACTAGCCTATTCCAAGTTAATTACTTCGGACTAGAATGTATTTGAGCCATAACCAATCTCACACTGATCAAGGCACAATTGCGCTCCTTACGTCTTTGAATCCCATCAGGATTCTATGCACTTGATTCCCTTAGCTGACCTCACCAATAACTAAGAGTTGCTACGAACCAAAGTCGAAGACTTGATAAACTTATTTGTCTCACACAGACAAGTATATTATATAGATAAATCCGTCTCCCATAGATAAACCAATGAGTTTTTTTTTTTCGTCTTTTGATAAATCAAGGTGAGCAGGAACTAATTGATATACCGGGCTTATATTCTTGAAGAGCAACTTAGAAATATAAATCACCTCACAATAAAGATGATTGTATGTATTTTCCGGATAAAGATGCAGTTTAGTTGTAGCTTAGGTGATTGATGGGTTAGATGTTTGTATGGATTTGAACCTCTCTTGTAGAAGCTTGGAAAAGCTGCAATTGAAGGTAGGCATAGTTCTTTTATTGTAATTGGAATTCATAATTTTTTAGTATAATTGTAATATATGTTTGCATCATTATAGACTTACGAGGTTATGTGTTGCATTGTGGTTATGCATTAGTGTCCTTTGGCCTGAGCAATGGCTCTGGCTTGTGCAAGGTATTTAGCTTTAACCCTTGTTGTTCAGTCAGGTGTCAGACTGATTCAGTGTATCTGACTTAGTAAATCTGATTGAGTTAACTCAATGGCCAGACCTAACTAAACTTGACTCGGTGAACCTTGACTGAGATGGTTTCTTTGACCATTGACCATGGACTTTGACCTTTGACTGGCGTTGACTGTTAGTTTGACAGCTAGTGACCGTTAGTTGATCCAATTAGAACGGGCCTTAGTTTAATGGGCATGTTTAGTGAGCTTTGGCTTATAACCAGTTTTCTTAATGATCGTGGATCAGACCTTTGTGGTCTGAACTAGCTTTTGGTTCCTTCTACAAGGTTGTAGATGTTCGTAAGAATTAGCTAATGGACTATGAAACCAACCTAATTTAATTAGTGAACCTTAAATATGTAAAGATAGATAATAAAAAAAATATGTTGAACCATAATTTGGCTTTAGAACCATTAGATAAAATAATATGATTTTTGTGTGAGCCATTTTGGTTAGATTCTTAGAGTGCTTGTATAATTAACAGTTAGACTATATTAACAACGATTGATTAAAGGATGAACCAGTGGATCATGGATCTCGAGGTAGGCGAGGCTTGTCATCAAAAGAGGTGGGAATTGATAACGAACTCACTTGTATTCATTATTGTTTTACAAATCAATCTTGGTATTGTAAAATTCGTGCATATCTTGTGTGCTCTGTGTGGTATGAGATGTGTGCCGACATAATATCAGTATTTTATGGCTAGGGCGATACACCGAAATATTACACGGCTAGGGCGATACACTGCAATATTATTCTTCCTTTATATATATTCAGTATTTTATGGCTAGGGCGATACACCACAGTATTAGTTATTCGGTGTGGAATTGGCATCAATATTATTCTTCCCTTATGTGCGGCAACACACATCTCATACATGGATGTTTACTGTTATTTATGTATGTCTATGAAGAAGTTTCTACTTTGTGTTTTACTATCTTTTCATGTATTAACGACTTTCGATAAAACCTGCATTGTTTTCGAATCATGTTAATGTTTACTTGAAAGCTAGTTGTTATTCCTACGGGGCACCCCTTTTAGGGATGATGTGCTCACTCATTCCCACTTTCAGTTTCAGAGAAAGATCAAGGTTGCGTAGTGGAAGCTTTGTGGCGTTGAGTCTTCTGCTGTGTTTATTATGTTGTATATTATATTTGCAAACCAAATGACAATTGTATATGTATCATTTAAGAGGAATTGTTATTTATATATTTCTGAGCGGGGTTAGTTTTGAGGTTAAGTTTTATAGAAGATTTCTTAATTGAATGTTTAAGTGCATGATTTAGATTCTTAGTGCCTCTTTATTTAGTTAATCTCTTGGATTAGTCAGCTGCTAGATTAGGGGGAGCTACAACAACTACTATTCACACAAGAGGTGTGAGACTAGGTATCCCAGTTTTTAGAGTTTTCCTTTATATAGTCTTCAAATCAGGGTTTGAAATCAATGCTACCTTGGTGACAAAGCATTCAATATTCACTGTTTGATGAAAACCTGATTAGACTCAAGCTAATATCTTTCAACCGTTGGATTGAACTTAGCTTGTTACCCACAAATGAAATGTACCTTCATTTAGGTTTGAGTAACCATACCTAAACGTGTACACATTGTTGGCTCAATAATAGTTAACCGAAGTTATCCATATGAACACTTTCATATCAACCTTATTCATCTTAACCATAGTTCAAATGACTCGAATGAAACTAGTTCTAGAGTTTTTCAATTGTTTGTATTCTCATAGTAGTATACAAGATACAATTAAAGCAAAATCGATTTTGATTCACATGAATCTAGTCATCAACATTATAGCCACAGTTTGCAAAAGATTGTATTCCTTTTTAGATAAATGTATTAGTTCGTGAACAAATCGATTTTAGAACATGATCTACTTAGGTATGCGTACCTAAGTAGCGGGAACAAGTTTGGGTTTCGCAAGTACATCTAGTGGGATGCATACCATCGAAACTCAATAGAAATTCCTGGACCTGAAACCTTACACTAGTACGCGTACCGTTTTGCATACCAGGTTCCCGGACATTCTTAAAATCAGGTATGCATACGGGTATGCATACCATGGTTCTCGGACATGGATTACATATATGCAAGGACGCATATCATGCTTAAATCCAATTGTTGTAAACTCACATTTCAATCATTGAAACATTCTCGGAAGATGGGAATAGTTTTTTCACACAAACAATTAGCTTCAAAGCAATTTTTAAGTGATCAAGTGATCAATAGGAAACATTCCGATTCTACATCGAATGACTGTCTCACACAAATCATGTAAGATGTTACCATGCGATTTTCACATGATCATCTTTTGACTTTCGTCAAGAATATAAGATGAACTTGGTTTAAGCGAAAGCTTACCAATACATATTTCGAGAAATATGGAAGCGAGTTAAAATCAGCTCGAAATATCAAATTTTTATAAATAAAGTCTATATAGCTATACGACTTTTGTCTCAAATAGGAGATACAGTAGAAACACTTTTTAGTGAGTTCAAGTCTCCACATACCTTTTGTTGATGAAGTTCCACAAGCTCGCCTTAGTTGTTTTTTGTCTTCAATCGATGAACACCGTGAAGTCTAATGCTCAACTACACTTTCTATCCTAATCCGAGACTTAGCTATAAGTAGACTAGAAATCAAGATTTATAGTTTTGGCAACTAAACTTGACAACAAGCTTGAGACAACAATGCTTGCGAGTTTGACCAAGCAGTGCTCTAACAACAACAAACTCAGGAGCATGTAAAAGATAACCAACAAGTAGGACGGGTATTCCCTGGATGATGTTAAAAATCTTGGGTTTTTCATAGTAGGGAATGAATGTTCAGCCCAAAGTTGTTGGGTTTTGGATGCATTTGTCCTACCCTTTCAAGTCTGGTACTAAAAGGTCCAAATGTACCATAATATAAACGAGTTACTTTTTTTTTCACGATTCAAACCAAAACGATAATTTATAATGGACACTAGTGGAAAATGGAAGTTCCGCAACCGTCAGGACAAGTCATATATACAAGTTATACGACCAATTCTAACCGTCTCTGTTGGGGTCTCTGATAAAGCGTAACTGTTTTGTACGACCCTTAGCCGTGGGTTTCATAATAACGACCGATTTTAAGGGTACCGAGGTACATACCCTCACCCGTGGGTCTCAGATTTAAATTTATAATAATAATAATAAAAAAAATCAGATTTGCTGAAATGGCTGAATCTGAAATGATCTGACTCCATCAAAGTCGAGTCAAATTGAATTAAAGTCAAGTCAAATGGAACTCAACTAAAGTCAAGTTAAACTCAAGTGGAACCCAAACTGAGATTCAAATTTAAACTCAAACCTTAGAATTCCACATTCATTGATTGATTTCCATTGGGTTTAAAATTATAGAAAAAATATGATATTCTGATTCAGACCAATACAAGTCAAAGATAGCTAGCTAGTAAGTTCTAACAACAAGATGCTAAGTAATAGAAAATAAGCTAACAACAACATGTTAAACAAAAAAAGGATAAGTTCCTCCGATGACAATGAACTTTACTTCACAAATTATACCAAGCAGAGCATCCTTGTGATGTTTCCTTGGTTCACATGCGACTTATTGCAAGGAAAATCAACAACAATAGAATGACTTTGTTCAGTTCATAAAACAAAATAAGTTACTAGATATAGGTCATGTAGACAACAGTTGGCTTATCAATTGCAGGGTTCGAACCATAATCATTTCCATTCTACCAGACTAATCAAGGCCACAACTATAATTCACATCACTTGAACATCTTATACAATCCAAGCAAAACTCATCGTTATCTACAATCATAAACTTAGCTTACTTTCCAATCCACCCATAGCTGCAATATCATTTCAATCATCACCAACAATCTCAATTTCCATGAACTACTACCACCACCAGATTCAACAACCTCATCATTAACAATGCTAAAAACTCATTTCCTTCATCATTTGCATACATACAAATTTTTTTTTGATTCAATCATAATTCTAAAATACAACCATAACCATAACCATAACCTAATATAGGTCATGTGTGAGGTAAATTTGACAAATCAAACCTTAGTTGTAGGTACTCTAGAAGGGCACATCACATATGTAACTTAGCAACTAATAATATTAGTTGGGGGGGAAATAACTATAAATACATGCAGTATTAGCCACAAACTGCAGGAAAGTTATTCTACAACCATAACTATGATAGAAGAAGATTGCAACAAAACAAAATCTTCAGGGAAATCGAAGGCAGATACAGGGGAAGAAGAAGATACTTGCACAAGCTAAACTAGTAATCACAAGAAATTGAAAATCAGAATACATCAGAGTGTTCATTAACGATATCCAAGATTATACGCAACAACCAATATGTTAGATATAGTGGAATATAAGAGGTGCAGATTGTAATATAAGATTCATCATACTATCTGACCCAAATACGTACCTAATTGTCAAGTAACTGAATATACAAATCCTTTAAGATGCACAAGAAAACTCACATGTGCACATGGGAGCTACATGATCTCCACCAGTTAAATTATAAGGTGTTGGGCAAGTTCATTCACATAAGTGTATCCCCATTTCTCATGCCCTTGGAAAGATAACCAATTGTAGAAAATGGAATTAAAATGAAATTAAACATAACAAACATGGAATCTACTAGAAGAGACATGAAAGAAGAAATAGAATGAAACCTTACCTGATCTTCTCCATTCTAAGATAAATAATAGTATCTCAAGATACATAAATTATACAAGGAATATTTGTATACAATTAAGCATATAGATGTTAACGAGTATTGATTTTCTAATGCTGGTTTTAATGGTTAGAACATATAAATCCATCACTTGAACAAAATCAACAGCTAAGCAAAGTGCAAGTAGTAGTAATACACTACACATCATAAAGTCTACAAGTTCTTACCCTGTATATTCTAAGAACACAAACATTTGAAGAAAGTCTAGGAAGACAGACATGAGAAAATAATTTGTTCCATTATTTGGATATACACTTTAAGGGTAGTCGACAGAAGATCTCAATCACTTAAATATAAATGGACAACAATTTTCTTTTTCATATTTAAAAGTTTCTCACAAAAACTTGTTTGAGAAAGCAAATGAGGTGAAGCCTCAACGATTCACATCATTTTGATTTAAATTTTGCTAACTGTGGTTACTGATCGATTTAACATATGAAAGAAATACCTTTGCAGTGGGTGGTTTGTGGTTGCGATAAGACTTCTTTCACAAGAGAAGTATACCTCTGTTTCGTTTAAGAAAAGCTTAAATTGTCTCATATGTCACACCATGATCTCCCTCTGAAATAAAACAGGATATACGGAGCATCAAGGGTTTCGAATTGGACAAAGAAGACTTAATCATGATTATGAGAAAATAAGGCGAGCTACATTAACGATGAATCAGGATTGCAAAAAAATGCCTCGAAACTGCAAGAATTAACAGCATATAAAATATAAATAACAACGAAATAATAGCATAGAGATCATATCGTATGTTAGGTGGATGAAACGTGCTCCCCTTGACATAGATGAAAAAAAGGCATGAGGCGGGTGTGCCTATTTGATGTGGGTACTTTAGGCAGGAAAATTTTAATATAGATAAGTGCAATATGATGGTTGTGAGCGCCCTGTTTTCTAGCATTTCATCTCTTTATCTAAAATATTAACAATATATTTGAACTAACCTAACACATGCATAACTGAAATTGAAACTTTAATCTGATGACTAAACAAGAAACTAAAAACCCAACACAAATTATGTTACAGTATAGAGCAACACCACACCTACACTGGAACTTCCCACCTAATTTCTGTACAAGCTTTCAAGTGACACTACTTCTTTTTAAAAACTAGCAAAGCAATTTTTCCAGTCATCGATTCAATAAATGACGACACCATTCACCACTACATAAATTTAAAGGAACAATTACAATACTAAGAGAAGTCTCTTTTCATTTACCATACTACATTTACAAAAATTAAAATGTAAACCATCCACGCGTTTACACCCTCTACTTGACTCAAAATATCTATATGGAGGATACCACGAGAGGAAGAAATGCAAATGTGAAATACAGAAGATTAATTCATTTGACTATATCAAAAACTACCGACATCCACAAATCATATGGACTAAAAGAAATCATATTTGACATTCATTTGACATAAGCGAATACCAATCATATGGACTAAAATGTTCGAAAATGATCAAAAGTATCTCATGATTCAGTTGATGTCAAATACATTAACATAGTGTCACGCTTTAGCATTTCTATGAACATGATGAAGATTAATTATAGAAGCTAGCACTACCATGCCTAACTAGGTACACCAAACGATATAGACAAAGAATAATTCATTAATGGCTAGATCACGTCCACAAACATTTATCTTATTTAGCACACAACACTTGAAAGAGCATTTGACATCAACTGAGACAAAATTAGTTCAAAGTAAACCTATTACTCAATCTAAATCACGGATTAAATAATTAAAGAACATGCTTGTATCCTTTCACATCTATTGAAACAAAATTAGTTAAAATTAAACCTATTACTCCATTACCCAGTAATCCCTAATACATGAGCCCTAGATTAAATCTAAAAAAACAAACCCAACTTCAGTATCACGCATGAAAACAATTAGCATCACCCAAATACACAAATCAAATAAAACTTATACCTGATGAAGATCTTCCTGCAACTTAAGTTAATTGAAGATCAGACTGAAATCAAACAAGAAACAAACACTGGTTAAAACCCAATGAAGAAAATTCAACCAAAAATAAAATCAAGTTAAAAGAAAAGAAAAAAATTTGAAACTAAAATTAAAACCTTAATTGTACCTGATGAAGTTTGCAAAATCAAACCCTAACTACACTAAATTGAGAGATCAACCAGAAATCCACGAATAAACGAAAAAGGGTTAAAACCCAATGAAAAAAACAAATAAAGATAAAAGAAAATAAAACAAAGAAAACTTAAATTGAAACCCTAACTATACCTGATGTTATTTGTAAAATCGAACCCTAACTGCACAAAATCCAGAGATGTGGAAGGTTGATCGAATTTTTATTAGCTTTCAGATGAACTAATTCATGGCGGAATTTCTGGTTCGTGTGGCGGTGTTGAGAGAGAAGAGGACTTTCTGTTGTGGCGAAGGAGATAAGATAAGTGAAGAGAGAGAAAGATATGTGAAGATATAGGCCGATAATCCCAAAGTTAGATTAAAAAAATCACAATCGTGCAAATTGCCAGCTTAGAAAAGCATCAGTTCTACATCGCAGATCAAGGGTCGTTGAACTGGTAGTTGGATGAGGGCAGGATAGTAAATAAATTTTCTTATTCACAGACCGCTTATTAAGCTCTCGAATTTTTTCATATTTTTACCATATCAGAGACTGTTATGTTTGGTCAACGGTCCAAATACTGTTAGTGAGGGTCTCTGATGTGGGTCCTAGAAACCCCAATTTCCACTAGTAGGAGAACACATCATTCTCATATAAAAAGCAAAAACTAATATGTGTTATGTGAAATCGATGGCTAACCACCAAAAACTTCCCTGACACATTTGGCTCTTTAATTAGTATTAACAATGACAATATGGTAATTTGTTGAATTACCAACATTCATGCGGAGGATTTATGGCATTTGTAGGGCTTTTTTACCCTGCACTATGGACATTTTCAATATTTGCGGTATTGATACATGCATCAATTGTTTGATATCTTGTTTATATTAACACGTAAGGTTATGTTTGCTAATTTGCTTATATAAAATTTAAAATTGCGTATCCATTTTTGTACTTTCCGTTTAAGTCTATTTATCTTGGTGGTGAAATTTACAGGCTTTTAATGCTTTTACTACAGTTAGTATTATACTGAGCATATAAATATTTAGTTGATCGCTCGACTAATTGTTTACTGTCTTGGGGTTGTAACCTTACATTTTGAATTTACAAGTTGGTCCATGGCGCCACCTAACTATATATGTTGGTTTTCGATTCATTGTAAGACATTTAAACCTTGAATAATCACTAGTGTAAAATAACCGTTGTAAGATAGTTGTAAAGTGTCGTATGTTGAAAGTGTCGTAGGTTTAGTGCCTTTTTATGGAACAAAACTTTCAAGTTAAAAAAGAATTAAGATGCTTTCAAGGTGTGCTAGTTAGGATACCTGGATTATGTCACAGATTTAATTTTATAATATAAAAAAACGAATTTGGAATTCAGCTGAATTCCAAAGTTGATTCAGCCGAATTTCAGATCAGATAAGCTGACTGCAGAGTTAATAACAGGTATGAAATAAATTTTAACTGAACTCAAATCAAATTACCTTGAAATAAATCTCGGATTTATAAATTTAAATGGTCATTTAAATAAAATAATTGCATTGGTTACACAATTCATAACTGAATTCAGTTTACACTTAGGTTCAAAATTATAAAAGAAAATAAATAATCAATCCCTGAATTCATATAAGTCATATATCTAAGTTCTAAGTTTCATAAAGACAACTGCAAACCAGTAAAACGAGATCCTACCGGACGATGAACCGAGCCAATAATTACAGAACACACCTAAAACATACAAACAATGTCAAAATCACTGAAGTAAACGAAGTGTGAAAAGATCAATGGAAGTTTAACATACTATGATGAAATTTGAAGAATATCAAAACGAATGTAAGTGTAAAGAATCAAGTTACGGAAGAAAGATGGGATCTGCATTTTCTAACATAAACCAAAAGATCAAAATCCTAAAGTGAATCATCATAAATACACGAACTGCCCCGCAATTAGAACATCAAGCCCAAACCTTTGGTGAAATCGTAAACACCCCGGCGTGCGAGAATTAATATCATATACACAACATAGTCTTCTACAGTTTACTATGCTATATATGTTAAATACCTAAGATATCTAAATCCAAGTAATCCTAGAAGATAAGTAAATGGCCATATATTCCATCAGACTGAGTATAATCCACTCGGTTCTCAGGGCACTGGCTGCATATAACACCCACCACAAGAAAAAGAATGATGTAACGTTACTACAATGCAAATGAAAATTGTAGTCAAGACAACTATATAACCAAAAAGATAATCAATATTTTGGTTTGTAGTCACAGAAAAAATACTATATACAACGTAAAAGAGCATATTACTGTAACATTTGATGCACGAGAATAATCAGTAGGCAGAATGGCAGACAGACACAAAAAATCGACTAAAAAGCAATTTTACTATCACCAAGGTGAAATAATATTTGATGACTTCTTAATTACAAGCTTTTTATGTGGATGAAAAAAGATGACATATACGAGTCCTGAACTATATCCAGAATGATATTACGGTCCATGGGATAATGACAAATGGTTCCCAAAAAATAAAGTTTCGAACTTCATGGGATTACCAAAAATAAAGGTGAACAAAACTGCAAATGAGACATATGAAATAAAGAACTTATGTTTTAGACAGTTTGGAATCATAGAGGCGAGCATCAAATTGTGAAAATTCTGAAGCTAATCCTGCCATGGATGAATATTAGAACTCATACTAATTGGTCCCATGAGACATGCTATAATCACATAAAGCAATATAACAAAGAATGTAGATTATATAGTTACACTTATGTCCCACTTCTCATATTGTTATCATTCACTTTCACTTATCAGACTCCTCATTGACATCGTCCATACTTTCTTGTGAACACGAGACTGTCAACTTTCTTTTCAAACTGTTTTTCAAATTTCTATCGATTGAGTTAGCAATATGTTGGTCGATACCAATATCTCAGATCACTGTAATGAGATAAGGTTCACCAACACTTTGGACACTCCTTTGTTTCCGTAATCTTGTTTTAATCTACTTAACTTTAAAAAACAAAATAAAAAGAAAAACATTTGCACGCTTTACTATTCATGTCCATTTTTTTTTTTCCATCGATATTCTTGAAATAATACACTACCTTTGTTTCTTGAAAAGAAATACCATTACTTTTTTCATTTTAACTGAAAAAGTGATAACATCTCTTTTCTAGAAACAAATTAAAAAAACAAAGTAAAATTGGGTCAAGCCCCAAGCTGCGCCTTAAAAGCGAAAAAAACGAAACTCGCAAAAGTTGTAGCTTGTGAGCTTGGTCTAGGCCCATGTACCGAAACCCGAACCGGATTCTGGACCCATAACCCATAAGTTCAGACCTAGAAATGAAAAATTTAAAACCCTTCTCAATCTTTGTTACCAGAAGATCCAACAGTCTTAAAATCTCCTCCTCCACCAACGCCAACCAAAACCCTGCGCTCTCTCCCGCCACCGCACCACCACCACCCCTGCTACTGCACCGCACGTGAGGAGTACTCGGAAAGCATTAGAGGATGTCAAGACCGGAGTTTCAAGCTCCCCCAGAGATTTTCTACAATGAATCAGAAGCTAGGAAATATACTTCTTCTTCTCGTATCACTGAAATTCAGGTACCGTCATACCAATACTTCCTCAACATTTCTGCAATTCTTAAATCAAATCTTTGTCTAATTTTGTTTACTAATTTTTGTTTGTGGGATTTTTTTTGTTCAAGGCAAAACTTTCTGAGAGAGCATTAGAGCTTCTTGCGTTGCCTGATGATGATGTTCCGCGGCTGCTGCTTGATATTAGTGAGTTCTGTTTGCTTTAAATGAAGAATTTTCACTCTAATTGAATACATGAGTAAAGTTTGATACTGCAAATTGCGCTTTTATTAGCATACAGCTGAAGTTTGGAATTAGGTTTTGATTCTTTTTCTGTTTGTGTTTTTTTTTTTTAGGTTGTGGCTCTGGACTAAGTGGAGAAACATTGTCTGAGAGTGGACACCAGTGGATTGGTTTAGACATCTCTGATTCAATGCTTAGTAAGTGAAATGGTCTGTTTTTTTGTCAAGTGAAATTGCTTGTGCTCCATTTTCATTTGATTAATCTTAGTTTCGGTTTGATAATAGATGTTGCATTGGAGCGGGAAGTGGAAGGTGATTTATTGCTTAGTGATATGGGTCAGGTAATTCTTCTTGTTATTTTCCATAGAAATTGACGTCTTGATGAAATTGTGTTTAATTTGTGAGTCTTAGTTTACAAAACTAGTGATTAGGTAACTCAGGGCTGCAGATTGGACATAGCTGCCAAAACCTCAGTACAACTGGCCTCTAGTTTTCTCAAAGTCCATAAATATTGTTCTGAGAAGCTATTGTTGTACGTTGTAGTTTTGGAGCCAATGATTTTTAAATATTTGTAGGATTCTTATTCATGTGGAGCAAATAAAAGTTGAAAGCATTTTCTAATATTTAGAAGCTTACTTAATGCACTTCCCAAAAAAGAAACGATAAATTGTAGATTCTGATAGCTATATTAGACCTTCTCAACCATCTCCGTACTTGTTATTTTTACTTTGTGATAGCAAGCCTGGATATAAGTAATTCTGAAAAGAAGATGCATTATATGGCATTGCCTATAGACATGGTTGGGGAGTTGGGACTGTAACCTTTAAAGATTTCCTTAACCGCCCTTTACCATTATCTTACTGTTTCTTTATCTCTTTATTTCAGAGGAGATCAATGTTCGCTGGTTAAATATTTGATGTTATAAACATTTGTTTTCTTTTTGGTTTCAGGGATTAGGTTTCAGAGATGGAGTTATTGATGGTGCTATTAGCATCTCAGCGGTGCAGGTTGGAAATCTTTTAACCTCATATATATGAAAAGTGCATTGATAATTGGATCAGTTTTATGCTCTAAGCTTTAAAGCTTAATTGATTGGTTCAGAATCAGTTCACACGTATAGTATCTCCTTTGGTGCATGCACGAGTTAGACGTTATTCTTTTTCAGATGTTTTACTCACTGACTTTGACCTGTACTTGTTGTCGCTTAATCAAACAGTGGCTCTGCAATGCTGACAGATCCTCTCATAACCCAAGACTGAGATTGAAGTATGTCTTAAACTGGTTCTTTTAACATCTTATTAAGTTTATCTTTCATGTAGACCTATATTGAAATGGCACAATTTCATTGTAGGGCATTTTTTGGATCACTATATCGATGTTTGGCTAGGGGAGCCAGAGCTGTTTTTCAAGTTTACCCCGAAAGCAATGACCAGCGTGAATTGATCCTAGGATTTGCTATGCGTGCTGGCTTTGCAGGTGGTGTGGTTGTTGATTTTCCCCACAGGTAAATTTTGGTTGATTTATGATGTTTCTATGAGAAGACCTTTAAAATCTTTTGTAAAAGTATGGCCCTATATTGACACACATATATGGCAAAACTTTGCCTTAAACGGTATGTCCACTTACCAAGGTCCGCTGCTAGTTGGTTATCTTATGTTTATGGGTAATATCCACCGTCGTGGCCTTGGATGGCGAGGGGTTATATGAAGGAGTTTGTGACAGTGAAATATGTCTCCACAAGCTTCATAATAAGTAATAACCCTCTCCACCACAGGGGTTACTTTGTAGACATTACCCCTTAAGTATAACAATATGGCCAAGTGGACCTCTGTGATTGGACATACAGTTGACGTCCAATAATTATAATATATATGGGTCAATGTAGGTTACTAGTTGAATTCTTGGACAATCATTGTTTATCTTGACAAATCAAGAGGTACACTTACGTCACAATATCGAGAATCAAAAACTCAAATGTGTAGATGTAACCTTTCCTAGTAACGTATATTCATGGGCTTAACCTTTTGGCCATGAGTAATTCACATGAGCTCCCTACATCCCTCAGCCCATGCATTGTCTCTTGAAAATGGATGGAGGGGTGGTATTTGTCATCCTCCGGCATGGAGTTTGTCAGCTGAAAACGAGAAGATTGCCACTTTGGTGTTTCTTTGCTAAGTAACTTTGTAAATCCCATGTGACATAATAACATTGCATTTGCTCAAATCAAAACTTGGTCCACAGATTTGTTTTGGTTGAGATGATTAGAAGATTATGTAGAGCAGTTGAGTTTTGCTATCAGATTAAGTAAATCTTAACCACCTAAAGATATTACGTTGAGTTGAATAAATGAGGAAAATTAACTAATAACTGGCTCTATAGGGTCATGGTTGCCTACTCAGTAAACCCTTTGTGTCTTATTGCGTTGAGGAGCATGTATTTATTGTGTATCCTAAATTATTCTGATCTGTGATTCGTGCTAAATTAGTGGTACTGTATTTGTCGAATTTTTATTTCATTTTTATAGAAATTTTATATTGTGCATCCTAAAGTGCAAAATCAGTTGGACTGACAATAATAATATTCACAACAGTTCTAAGAGTAGGAAGGAGTACCTCGTACTGACTTGTGGTGCACCATCCCTTAGCACCGCTGTTCCAAGCGGAAAAGAAGGAGATGAAGAGAGCTGCTCCGAGGATGAGGGTAGTGATGACGAAGAAAATAAGACGGTAAGCTATCTGTTTAGATGTTTTTGTCTGTGTTTTCACCTCGCGCTGGAATATGTAGAACATCCTATAATCATGGCTGAGCAAAAAATTTAGAAGCATGAAGGTTTTTAGCTCCACTTAGATTTGTATAGGCCTGTAAAATCATCGTCAGGGATGCAATAAGTCGTTCTATGTAAACCTGTCTGTTGATTCTATTAGATCAAAGCGTCAAATGGGTATTTTTCCTGATAGATGAGCCTTTTCTTGCAGTTATTTGTAATCTTTCGACAGATCCGCTTCTGGGTTTCCTCTTCTGTATTGGTTTTTAGTAGTTTTTTTTTTCTCCTCGGTCGTCCCCCCCCCACCTCACGCGGTCCTCTAGTTCTATAAGCCTCAATTTTAAGTCTGTTGTGATTATTCATGTTGGTATTTGGACAAGGATTTTTTTTATATGGTTCCGTATGATTACTAGCATAATATTTATTTTGGAAAGCTAACGAAGAGTAGTAGCAGTGATTGAAACCTTAATGTTACAGATGCTTGAGTTGAAATTGAAATTGAATTCTATAGAGTTAAGAATGCAGAGAAATTAAGAAGATGTTTAATAGCACGATTGCTTTAACATTGGACTGTCTTCGCAACATTGGGTTGAGATTTCTGTAGCTGAAACTTTGAGTGATATTTATTTTTGTAGGCCTTTGCAACATCCATGCCGAAAGAAGGCTCTGTGAAGGTGCAGAAGCAGTCTGCTTCAGCTGAAAAAGCAGGTAAAAAGATGAAAGACAAGCAAGGGAAACTTAGTGTAGAAAAGAAGAACAAGCCAGGCAATGAGATTTTGCCGAGTAAGACTAAACGGGGTAATGAGATTGACAATATAGTTTCAAGTAAGAAGAAGAAAGGAGAGCAAGACAAGGTAGAGAAACAGGATAAACCCATTGTAAAAGGGAAGAAAGTAGCTAATGAGATTGATGAGATTTTTGCAATTAGGAAGAAGAGGAAGAAAGAGTTAGAGGAGGTGAAAAAGGCACAAGAAAAAGAGAGTTTGGAACTTATAAAGTCAGCAAAGAAAATGAAGAGAAGTAGGGTGTCTGAAGGTGTTGCGTTTGTGGATCCACCATCTCGACCGAGAAGGAAAACAAATGATGGGTTCACTATCTACTCTGAAACTGAGCTAGGGATTGCAAATTCTGATGCTGGTGGTACTTGTCTTTGTCCCTTTGATTGTTCTTGTTGTTTTTAATCATCCTGGTAAGTCAAATTCCAAATTTGATTCAAATTTTGTAGTTTTACAAAGGTTGAAGCTAGGTCTGGTTATGTGCAAATTTTAAATGTTTTTGTCTATGTTTTCACCTCGTGCTGGAATATGAACATACTATAATCATGGCTGAGCAAAAAATTTAGAAGCATGAAGGTTTTTAGCTCCACTTAGATTTGTATAAGGCAATTAAGCTAACCACCATGAAACACCAGCATCAAATATGCTCACAATATCTCTTTTTAATGTGTAGGTTTCCATGGCGGATAGGCAACGACCTAGGAAAAGACAGAAAATAAACAAGAAAGGGAAGAGTAGAGAGTGGGTGCTTAAGAAGAAAGAGCAAATGAGGAAAAAAGGAAACGTTGTGCCTCCAGACTCAAAATACACAGCTCGCAAAAGGAAATCTCGCTTTTGATTTCTTTGTTGTTGTGGTGTTAATACTGTCTGTATTTCATCACCGGCTTCTCAGAAGTACCTGTTTTTTTGCTCTTCTATGCAAAGATGAAACCAATCGAAATTGTCTCCTTCTGGAAATTGTGCTTATTTAGTCCTAATATGTTTGAATACTTGTAATCTGTATTAACGTAATCGCAGGAGCAAACTGGCATTGTTTTACACACTCATTCTTTTTTCCATGCTATGTTCCCTTGTCTCTTAACTTTCTGCATCGTTTTGGCTTAGTCAATTTGTATTCGGGATTGACATTGAAATGCAGGTGTGCATTCTGAACTCAGTAGGAAAAATAAGTTAGGTTAGGCATCAAACATGCCATTGTAGCCAACAAATTGGTCTAACATGCCAGTGTAGGCAATTTCTTCAGGATATTGGCAAGATGCACCTATGCTTCTAGATATCCAGGGCAACTGCCCCCACTTACATACACTTAAATCTGGCTTCCAAACATGGTGGATTTGGTCATCTCATTTATATGATGAGATCAAACAATGAGCCAGAAGGGGCAACTGCCCCCAGTCACGTATACCCTAGCTGGGCCTCAACTCAACGCACCTCCTCACCCATTCTTAAGAAGGGTATGCAACAAATATTACCAAAACCACAATGACTTGCAAATAAACATTATAATAATACAGGGACGCTTTAGGTAATTTACATGTTTCTCGCCTTAGGGTTTTGAGGTTTACATATAAAAGCTGATTTAGGGTTCAGTCTCTCTTCTTTAGTCTCCAAAAACTCCCAGAGCAGCAGCACAAAGAAGAAGAAGAAAAGCCCTAAATCTTCTCATTTCCTTGTAAGTATTAACAAATCTCTTGCTTGATTCCGCTCTTATTGTTTGATTTTGATTCTGGATTTGATTGATTGAATCTGATCTTTTGTGAAATCGCTTTTGTGTTGTTAGGTTAAGAAGAAAATGACAACAGTACCAGGGTCTTTGATTTGGGAGATCATCAAGAGGAACAACGCTTTCCTCGTCAAAGAGTTTGGAAATGGAAATCAAATGGTTCAGTTCAGTAAAGAACCAAACAATCTCTACAACGTTAACTCCTTCAAACACTCTGGTAAGAAAAACTAAATCTAGAGATCTTGTACTTTTGAGTTGTGATATGGGTTTGTTTTGAGATTTTAGGGTTTTTGTTGATGATTTGTTGTTGTGGTGATTTGGGGTTTTGTAGGGTTAGCAAACGCAAAGACTGTTTCAGTTCAAGCTGGAAAAGATTCGGGTATTGTTCTTGCTACTACCAAGACTAACAGGCAAAAGAACCCTTCAGCTTTGGTTCACAAAACTGTCATGAAGAAGGAATTCAGTAGAATGGCTAAGGCTGTTGCCAACCAGGTAATTTATTGGAGAAACCCTTGACTCATGTATATCAGATTTTGTTATTAAACTTTGTTGATGCATACATGGATAGCTTGATTATGTTGTCTAGATGGATTTTATATGTTTGGGTAGTTAAATTTTATAACCTGGTAGTGCATATGATTCAGCAAGATGTAGATTACTGTATGTTTGGTGTTTGAATATGAGGTCAGACTAATGCTGGAATTTGGAGTAGTTAAGTATTGGGGGTTCTCACATACTGTTTGGTATGATGAAGTGAAACACTGTCATTACTGTATGTTTGGTGTTCGAATATGAGGTCATCTTGTGATGACTAATGCTGAAATTTGGAATGGTTGTATTGGGGATTCTCACATTCTGTTTGGAAGTCTTATTGATACCCTGTTAGATTAATTTACAAAAACATTTAGTCAGTGTTCTGTAGTCATATGTTCTGTTGACAGGTGTTTCACATAGGTTGATGCCTTACAGTAGTGTGTAGTCAGTTATGTTTCGCTTAAATGTCTGTAATGCTTCAACCAATGCTTAACTGCTCATTTCTACTTGGAATTATTAGTGGTTTTATAATTTTAATTGGTTGGTTTGCTTAGCTTCAGTTTGTGTATGTATGCTATTTTGATTTGAAATAAACCTCTTCTTAGCTTTTTCTTAGTGCTATATTTTGTTGCTATCTGGTTCTCCTGTTACTTCTTTTAAACATTCTTCTTGTTAAGATTGGCTTAATTTTGTTGCAAATATTGTAGTTTTACCAAGGTTGAAGCTAGGTTTGGTTATGTGTAAATATTCTTTAATTCTGGTTTCCTAGGAACTGATTACGTGTGCTTTAATACTGTTCTTTACATTCTTTGAAAGCTGATTGCTTGTTATTATTCAGGTTGCCGACAACTTCTACAGAAGGGACTTGAAGAGTGCAGCTCTTGCAAGGTTGAGCGCTGTTCACAGGAGTCTCAAGGTTGCCAAGTCTGGTGTTAAGAAGAGGAACAGGCAGACTTCCAAGAAATCCAACAGGGCTTAAGGATGCAGTCAATCTTCTCTTTTTGTTCTACAGACATAACAAGGGTTTTGGATATCTTAGTGTTAAAGAGTTTGAATATTGAATTTAGTTCTTTTCATTTTCTGGTTATCAAACTATGGATTGGATAATGTTGTCGATCAATGTTTTCTACTTAGTCTTGAAAGATTACCTTTTGCCTAATTTATGTTTAAACCTGTCTACTTTCTGTTTATTTTAGGATTAATTTTCCCCTACGGTAAGAAGTAAGAATTGCCCTTAATTTTCCCAAGAGTCGGGTTGATTTAGTCTGTAAGCAGGAGTTTGATTTAGCATGGTATACTTCCTTTCATGTTAACCAAAAGATTGCCTTGACAAGTTTGGGTCTTGATATTTCACCGCACCACCATCACCGGTCATGCTAGTATGAAAAAGTTTGTATCATCTTTTATTGGGTTAGAAGGGAAAGAACAATCAGCTGATATCTCAAGACATTTCAATGCAGTTTTAGATCAGTTATTATTAGTTTGCCTACTAAGCTGAAGTAACTGCATTCCAGAGATGGATTTGGGATTGGGACTCCTTTGAGATTCATCCCAAAAGGAACAGCTTTGATAGAAAGACTTGAATCCTAGCCTTGTCTTGTTCTTGTACGAACTTGAAATCAAAAGACTTGAATCCTAGCCCTTGTCTTGTTCTTGTACGAACTTGAATAGAGAGACTTGATCCCCATGAATAGTCATGGAAAAATTACCTACTGGTTTTTCATTGACCAGTTAGGCTTTCCTTAACAAAAGGAAATGAAAATTCCTTTCCCACCAATTACCTAGTACAAGGGATTCGCCAGCTAAGTGAGGGGGTAACCGAGGCTCTAGCCATCAAGGAAATGAAAATTCCTTTCCCACCAATAACCTAGTACAAGGGATTCGCCAGCTAAGGGGTTAACCGAGGCTCTAGCCATCCCTTGATTTGCTAAAAAATAAATAATTTACACAATAACCTAGTAATTTACACAAGAACGGGCCCCTAGCTCAGCGGGTCATTTCCGTTCCCCAAAGTTTAATGCGCTTCAGGAGGTCCCAGGTTCGAGTCCCCAATAGTGTAATATTGCAGGAATTAACATGGAAGGTAATGTTAGTTTGCCCCCCTTGTGACACAATCTCAGCCCCCATCCCGGAGGTCCCAGGTTCGAGTCCCCAATAGCGTAATATTGCAGGAATTAACATGGAAGGTAGTGTTAGTTTGCCCCCCTTGTGACACAATCTCAAAATTTCCCCATCCCGCCGCTTTTACTCCTTGGCTAGGTTACCCATGAGGCTCGCTGGTAGGTTAGCACAACAACCTGTTCAATTAATGTAGTAGTATGTCGTTGGAGCCCATGAGACTCGCTGGTAGGTTAGCACAACAACCTGTTCAATTAATGTAGTAGTATGTCGTTGGAGCTTAGCCTGTTAGGCTTCCAACTAGTTTCATGTAATAATATTTATTTAGACATATTTAGGAGATTAATGAACATTTTTCTGGGGACTGTGGAAATTTTGATGGGTACCATTCTTCCATTTTCAATAGGTCATAATGAAGTCTATACACCTCTTATCCAAATATTTTACTTAATGGCCAAAATTATCCTCTTTAATTTTAAATTAGTTAAAATAATAGATTATGTTATTAGTGTAAGAGAATTAAGACTAGATGACTGCGTCAGCAGTGCTGGGACGACCGAAGTAGGGGCTTGTTTCTTGTGATGCAATTTGTAACATATTTTGCAACAATGATTTTATAACATTTATTAGTGTTATATTCGTGTTACACTTATATTGTAACATATTTGTAACAGTTTTAGATCTGATGGTTGATTTTTTTTTTATGGAAAAAGTAATATATTAATCAAGCGATATTGTACATAAGATTTACAATATCTTTTTTTTTTCAAATATATAGGACGTCACACTAGATTGTGAAATCCTTAATTCTATTTTGTTTGAGAAATTTCTCATATTCTTTGCACGAGATTCCTTTGCTATGTGGTCTGCTGCTGAGTTGTATCTTCTATTAATATAGTGCACCTGAGCCTGAGGGAGCTTTCGTAGAGTTGTTTGAGTCGCCTTGATGGTGGTCTCCTCATTCCAATTTGGGATTTTGCATTCATTTCTGATTGTTTATGCTAACATTTTGCAATCTGTAACTAAGGAGACACTGGATAAAATATTCTCACTTAACCAAGTAGAGGCCTTCAATAAAGCTTTTGATTCCGCATGGAAAGCCGAAGTAGCCCTATCAGATCCCGCTGCTATATGCATAAATGTCTTGTTGTCCACAGAATAGAGTATATAAGCATATCCCATGGTGGAATTTTCCTTTTTAAAAGCCGCATCTATAAAAATAATCCAATCTGAATTTTGTTGGCAATCAACGATCAAGATTAAAATTAAAAGTTTAGGTGACCTTTTTATGACCATTTTCATGCTGTATTCTATTCATTTTCATTGCTCCTAACCATAGTCGGGGGCGATAACTTTCCGACTGTTGACTCAATTTCGAGAAAAAACGAGCAATACCCATTCAATTGTATCGATTCGAAAAAAAAACGTTGCAAGCAATGCATTTTTAGGCCGCATAGTGACAGTATAGAAGGGACTCCCTTCATCGTCTCCATCATCAGCAGCAACAACAGAGACGAAAAAATATCAAAATCAACATCACAAACCAGAGTTCATTTCAGAAATGAACTTCGTCATCTTCATCTTCTTCATCAGCAACAAAAACTCATCTTCTTCATCAGCGAAAATAACTCATCTTCATCATCTTTATCGTCTCCATCATCAGCAGAAACAACATAGATGAAAAAACATCAAAATATTCATCACAAACCAGAGTTCATTCCAGAAATGAACTTCGTCATCTTCACCTTCTTCATCAGCAGCAGCAATTCATCTTTATCGCCTCCATCATCAGCAGAAACAATAAACGAAAAAATATCAAAATCTTCATCACAAATCAGAGTTCATTCCAGAAATGAAATTCGTAATCTTCATCTTCTTCATCAGCAGTAGCAACTCATATTCATCGTCTCCATCATCAGCAACAACAACATAGACGAAAAAATATCAAAATATTCATCACAAACCAGAGTTCATTGCAGAAATGAACTTCGTCATCTTCATCAGCAAAAACAACTCATCTTCATCATCTTTATCGTCTCCATCATCAGCAGCAACAAAATAAAATAAAAAATATCAAAATCTTCGTCACAAACCAGAGTTCATTCCATAAATGAACTTCATCATCTTCACCTTCTTCATCAGCAGCAACAACTCATCTTCATCGTCAGCAGAAACAATAGACGAAAAAAATATCAAAATCGTCGTCAAAAACCAGAGTTCATTCCAGAAATGAACTTCGTCATCTTCTTCATCAGCAGTAGCACCTCATCTTCATCGTCTCCATCATCAACAACAACAATAGAGACGAAAAAACATCAAAATCTTCATAACAAACTAGAGTTCATTCCAGAAATGAACTTCGTCACCTTCATCTTCTTCATCATCAGCATCAACTCATCTTCATCGTATACATCATATTTAACAGAAGCAGCAGTAGCAGAGAAGAAAGAAACATAAAATCATTGTCGTCTTCATCAGCTTCATCTTCTTCAACAATAATAGCAGCAACAGTGATGAAGAAACACAAAAATCTCCATCGTTTTCATCATCATATTCAATAACAACAGTAGCAACATAGGAAAAAAACCCAAAAATAATCGTTGTTCTTCATCGTTTTCATGAACAACAATATAAGAAAAAATATGGAGAGGATATAAACTAATTCTAAAAACAGGAGGAGAGAGAATGTAAATCTGAATATAATATATTTTCTAGTGATTTTTTCTATATATATGGTCCCAAAAGGGTATTTCTACTTGTGATAATTACATCATCCATGATGTCACCCTCGGACCAAATTTCTAGGACCAAACAATGATATATATTTTGAAAAATAACCAAACAGACAGTTGACTAGGTCTGAACCAAACTCCCTCTAATATATTATTTCTAGGACCATATGGTATTTCCTACGAAAAGGTTTACTCTTTTTTGGTAAGATAAAAGGTTTACATTGAAACCTTATGTAAATTGCGTGAGAGATACCAAGAAAGATATTCCTTTCCTTCTTCTTTAATGTAGAAAAAGTTCCCTTGGCCTTGCTTGGAATTGTATCTTTGATTAGTGAATTTGTGGCGTGCACTCGAAAACTATCCCAAAACTGTAAATAAAAACTAAAAAATTGAATTCATATTAAGAATGATGAAACATTTTCTTATTTATCAACATTGCTGTCGATGAGCCTGCCGTCCCGTTAATAAGAAGAATTTTGATTTACATGTATCTAAGTAAAACATTTCACCTGTCTTTTTCTTTCTCAATATTGTGCAAGCAACTTGTCGTATCTAAAGTAAGGAAAAAAAAAGCTTAAGGTGAATGGCATGTGATTGGGAAAAGAGGGCAGCTGAACAACATACTAATAAATTTACTTTCTTTTTGAAAATAAATTGAAATTTTCTTTATAAAGGAGTACGGTACGTCCTAGAGATCAAAATAGGAAAATGAAAATATTTATCCCTTTTTTATAAGCGAACATTTTATTAGCTTCGGGGTAAAAATAGGAAAATATTTTTTTTTTAGTTTTTTTTTTACAAACGAAAATTTTATTAGCTTCAGGTGTCGAGAAAGTTTTGGTCTTTTACTAGAAGATCACAAATGGTTGCGGAGAAGTTATTATCTGCTTCTATTGCAATAAAAGATCCTTTAACTATTTTTTAGATGTAATCTGCCACCTGATTATCGTCTCTACTAATGAATGAAAAATAACAATAATCAAAGATTAAAGACAAATGTTTAACTCTTTGATAAGATTTTATTCTCCCAACTATGTATCTCTGGTTATTGATTGATTTACTAATTTAGCATCAACTTCCACTTGAATCTTTGTAAGTTGTTTGTTTTTTACCCATTTCAGTAGTGCATTATCCTGTCTCCGAACCTAGTGCTCCATTTACATATTTCCCCATGATTCCTTGATATTAATATCTTATATGATCTCGCAAAGCAAGATCAGTATATAGTTGGTTAATATCATGATCAAAAGAAGCATCTATATTGAATTTTAAAATTCTTTCTAAAGGTGGTAACCATCTAGAGAAACCGTTATTATTAGTGGATATGGATGTGCAAACTGAGTCATGGATGTGAGATGCTAAATGATAATGAAGTTATGAACAAATCCATAGGCGTTTAGAGATACTCCTTGAAAGACATAATAACATATGTCTTTCCACAACACTCATATACCTATCATACAAGTATATAACCATTTTTTCATCATAATTGTAGCTATTAGAAGAAAACCAGCTGATAAATCATTCCGAGTTGCTTCTATAGTTGTTTATTGACATACTCAATATTAATGTTGACACCCATATGAACAACTCTTGCATGCATACAATCGAAAATGAGGTGTGAAAACGTGGGGTACTAAAATACATCACCAACTTTTTCTTAGGCAACCTATATGGACTAAATTCGAATACAATTCTGAGAGTTCAACTTAAGGAATTTCAATCAGGAATTGTATGAAGATCTTGTATCTCTTTCTATCATAATCAGAATGTTTACCAAAGAAAGTCCAAGAACCTGATTATGTGTAAAAGTACTTGGACAATTCCAAATATCAATATCTAAGAATCAAATCAGTCGTATCCAACAAACAAGGATGAATATATCTATTTTGATTGATTAACGTACAACATGTGGTATTTCAATTATAAAGATAAACAATATAATACGAAAAAATAAATAACACATGCACCGAAAATTTTGTTAACGAGAAAACCACAAATGCAGAAAACCTCGGGACCTAGTCCATACTTGGACACAAAATTGTATTTATCTATTACAGACACTAGCCTACTATAAGAACTTCGGATTGGAATGTAGTTGAGACCGAATTGCACCGTTGAAGAAATTCAGTTACAATTGCGCTCTTTACGCCTCTTGAATCTCATCCGGACTCCACGCGATTGACTCCTTGGCTGACGTCCTTTACAACCTAAGAGTTTCTTCAACTCAATTAAAGAATTTAAACCAATCTCCATCCCACAGATAAGCATATATATGATTTATGTTCTGATTAAATATCAAGGTGAGGTAGGAAATCGATTGCAATATACAAAGTCTAGCAAACCTCAAAATATGGTCTTATGACTCCCTAAGAGCAACCTAGATTATTATTCACCTCACACGTATAAACTTGTGGAATCACAGAGTCTGAGACGAAGAAACTTTATGATTTCTATCTATCTTGTTTGTTGTAGAAAGGCTCAACAATCAAAAGAAGATCAGAATACACGAACTATCAAGATAACGATAGTTGAACCTGGCTTCACGAATCCCTAGGTAAAGTCTTTTTAGTCGCTAAACCCTAGAAGGGTTTTAAGGAGAAGATGTCTCTAGTTTACAACTAGGACACACAAAAATAGTGTCAGGGATTCAAAGATCCCATTCTTTTGAGGTTCTCCTTAATTATATAGACTTTCAAGATCAAGGTTGCTTTAGGTTTAAGCTAAGATAGCTTTGGAATCAAGCAATGAATAATCACAGTTTGATGAAAAACTTGACTTGAGATTAATATAACATAAAATACACTCTGGTTAGGATGAACCGTAACCGAACCGTGTATAATGATTGGTTCATAAAAGTTAGCCTAAACTAGCAAATTGAACAATAAGCTTAACCATTTTCATTTAACACTTTAAGACTTTTCTTGAGTCAAACATGTGATCAATCGTGTTTAGATGTATTCTTAGAGAGTTATTCAAATGTCGATTATCTCATAGAAATGATTTTGATGCATATAAAAATATTCGGCATCTTAAGTACATGTACTGTACCCTTAAGACAAAAACAAGTTCAGGAACTCACAGATCTTTTACGGTATGCGTACTGGGTATGCATACCTTTCCAGTTTTGAAACCAACAGATCTTTTCCGGTTTACATACTAGGTATGCGTACCTTTCCTGGTTCACGATCAACAAACTTTTTATGGTATGGATATCGGGTTGCATACCAAAAAGTCGCTACCGAATTATAGCTATGCTGGTACGTGTAATGGGTACATGTACTGCGGCTTTGGACTTATAACAGTTCTCCAAGTATGTAATTTGGTATGCATACTGTCCTGTATCCATATTTACAGTAGGTCTATATCTCTCTAATAATCAATATGAAACATTCCTGAATAACATCAATGACACATACCACTGTTCCAGGATATTTTCAAATAATTAAATCTTGAATCATAATTAAGTCATGAGAAATAAATTGTTCTTAACCAAATTTATCAAGTATGAACAAATGTTCTTAAGCTTAGCATATTTCGAGAACGATATTCAAGATAAAATTGACTCAAAATTTCAATTATGCATGTACTATCTAATTTAGTCATGCGACAATGTCTCAAATATATAAAAGTGAAAACTTGAGAAATAGGTGGTTCAGTCTTCACTTACATTTTGATGTTGAAGTTCTCCAAATCTCATGTTGATCTTCTTCTTCAAACGTCAAAATGTAGTGATATCTGATTCTCAACTACACACTTCTACCCTAATCCGAGACCTGACTAAATGTAGACTAGAAATCAAGATATAGTTTTGAAAACTAAATTTTTCAACAAGCTTGAGATAACAACACTTGTGAGTTCGACCGAGCAATGTTCTAACAATCTCCCCCTTTGTCAATTTTAGTGAAAAAACTATCAATACTCATGGATTAAAAAATAAAGACTCAAAACGCCAGAATCCACCATGCTTGATTTCCTTGGTTCTTCGACTCCTTGAACTCTTCGTTACTTCAAGCTGCAGTGATTCTGAACGTGTTGAACTCAACATCGTTGTTGTCGAAGATCCGTAGAGATAATAACTTTAAAAACAAATATTCTCAATCGTCGTTATACAGAAACATAATATTATTAACTTCTCTAAAGTTCAATTGTATCACAACTTCGAAGTAATACTACGATGATATGTTTCTCCCCCTTCATCTGTACTTATATCTTTTGCATAATCAGTGAAACCTATAGATATTGATTCACTCCCCCTTATATAATGATTCATAAATCATATGTATATAGTTCGAAACTACTAATTAATTCTCCCCCTTTTAGTCAATACAAATTGGCAAAGGTACGAAAACTATGTGATCGTAATGAATTCAATTAAAAGATATTTTAATACTTAAAGGAATTACATATCAACTTTTATTTAAATGATATCATAGAGTATAAAATACTTAGTGCTCATTTAGAAGATTTAATATACAATCATCCCCTTTAAATTCCATATCCACTCTCCCCTCAAACATATATCGATTAAGCACACGTTCATTTAAGAACTCTCCCCCATTTGATGTCGTTCCCAACAGAACAACATGAGTGACCTTATGATAGAACCTACAGAACTTAAATGAAACAATATTTCAGTAAGAGGTTGTTTCAATTATGGAAGTCAGTAGATGTTTACGTTTAGATGTCAGTAAGTTAAGAAAGTAGTTGTTTCTTGAGCTAAACTTTTTCTAGCACTTTTATATGGTAGTTTCCTTTAAAAGTTTGAGTATATTTTTAGATGTGAGTCTATTATAAAGATTTCAGGAAAATTGAATGAAGAGGACATAAAAGAATTTTGCCAGTTTATACCATAAACTTGTTTACGATAAAGTTCTCGGTTGCTCTCTTGATAAGAATCTGACAAGGTTATTGTCAATTGGTACTAGAGATAGTTCGTATGGCATATGTTACACTTTAATCGACAACAAAAGAAGAAGATGGAGTAACATATCAAAGACTTACAAGACAGGTTGAGGGAAATTGAAGCTCAATTTGCGAAAAAAAGAAGAAGAAGGGAAAACAAACAGTTCATGAAGCCTATCTTACAACAATTTAATGGCGAAGAACCAGAATCTTGGTTAAGTAAGGCATAGACATATTTTGACTATTATAATATCCCTGAAGAAGAAAAGTTAAATATGGCAAGCTTCCATCTTGATGGAAAAACATTAGAATGATATAAGTGGATACAAGATTACATGGATGATAAGTCATAGAATGCTTTTAAAATAACATTATTGAAGAGATGCGGGAATATTGGTCTTGAAGATTATGCAGCAAAGCTATCCAAAATAAACAAAGCAGTTGTGGAAGTTTCGAAAATTACCATGAGGAATTTGAAAGGTTATCTAATCAGGTACAAGGGTTACCTCAGAGTTTTCTTACAAGCAATTTTATTAGTGATCTTAAGGATGAAGTTGTCTTAAAAACACTATCATTCAAACCTAAGTTACTCTATGAAGCAATTGACATTGGTCACTTACAAGATGATAAGCTCTCTTTGAAGTGCCATATTGTAAGAAACACCAATCGTTCATCTTTACATACTAATGCTGGTAACAATAATCAAACAAAGTTACCACTGAATCTTCCCCCAGTTAAAAGATTATCTCAAGCTGAGCGTGATGAGCGTCGAAAAAAACAACTTTGTTTTTACCGTGATGAAAAGTAGTTTAAGGGACACAAGTGCAAAACTAAAACTATTTTCTTGATCGAGGAAGATGAGGAACAATGTGATGATGTTATTAACACAACAACTGAAGAGGAAGAACAAGAGAAAATGGGAGAGATATATGTTCATTCTTTAGAAGGATCTCGAGCGCCTCAAACAATGCGAGTAACAGGAGCTATAAAAAAGGTGAATTTGACTAATTTGATAGATTCAGGCAGCACCCACAATTTTATTGATCCATCAATACCAAATAAGTTAGGTATTGATGTACTAGGTGATGATAAATTTGAGGTAATAGTTTAAAATGAGACACAAATACCATGTCTTGGTAGATGTCCAAACTTGGAGTTTCAACTTCAGAACTATCCTCTCATGTGTGATTTTCATGTACTAGCTCTTGGTGGGGTGGGGTGGGGGGTGGGGTGGGGGGGGGGGGGAGGTGGTGGTGGTGGTGTGATATTGTATTGGGTGCACAGTGGTTATATACTTTGGGTCCAATAAGTTAGATTTTAAGAAGATTACAATGGATTTTACTGTATACAAGAGAATCATACGGTTGGTAGGTGAAATAAATCACAATTCAAGGATAGCCACAAGTCATACAATTCAAAGGTTGGTGAAAAATGAAGAGCCTAGTTATGTAAGCCATATAAAACAAGTTCAACATGAAACCAAAGAAGCTGAAATTTCTTATAATATATGCAAACTTATATAAGAGTTCGGGGAAGTGTTCACGACACCAATAACATAACCGCCTCCAAGAAACCATGATCATAGGATACCACTATTACCAAATAGCTCTCCCGTCAATGTGCGTCCATACAAATATACACACTACCATAAAAATGAAATTGAAAATATTGTGAAAGAGTTATTGGATACATGATTAGTGCGCTCAAGTACCCGTTCATTTTCTTAACCCGTTCTATTGGTGAAAAAGAAAGATGGTTTATGGCCGCGTATGTGTGTTTATTATAGAACATTAAATCTACTTACTGTTAAGGATAAATTTTCTATACCGGTGATCGATAAGTTACTTGATGAGCTTCATGGAGCTTATTTTTTATTGAAGTTGGATTTACATGCAGGTTACCACCATATTAGAATGCATGAGGATGACATACCTAAGACTGCCTTCCGAACTCATGATGGTCATTATGAGTTCATAGTGATGCATTTTGGTCTCACTAATGCACCCTCTACATTCCAACATGTAATGAATTATATCTTTCGTAATCAGCTCCACAAGAATTTATTGGTGTTCTTTGGCGATATATTGATTTACAATAAAACATGGGGACGAACACTTGTTGCATTTACGGGTTGTTTTCGAAATTTTGCGAGAACATAAGTTGGTGGTGAAGCTTAGAAAATACTCATTAGGAAAAAGGGAAGTGGAGTACTTGGGTCATGTAATAACCCGTGAAGGAGTAGCGTCTAATCCTTCAAAAATACAATGCATGAAGGAATGGCCAATTCCCAAAACCATTAAACCATTAAGAGGTTTTCTAGGCTTGACAGGTTACTAAAGGAAGTTTATAAAGGATTATGGAAAAATTGCTTCACCATTGAAACAACTGTTAAAGAAAGATAGATTTAAGTGGTCCGAGGAAGCCTATGAAGCGTTTACATCTCTTAAGGAAGCCATGGTTTTGACCCCTATTTTAGCATTACCCAATTTTCTTAAAACTTTCATAATATTTTCTTAAAACTTTCATAATTAAAAGTGATGCAAGTGGAAAAGATATTTGAGCTATTTTAATGCAAGAGGGCAGGCCTATTGCTTATATTAGAAATTGGCCCTAAACACTTGGGTCTATCAACATATGAAAAGGAACTCCTTTCTATTATTCATGCAGTAACCAAATGGAGGCCATATTTGACTGGACAAAGGTTTTTGGTTCGAACTGACCAACAAAGTCTGAAATATATTTTAGATGCTAAGGAAACTATACCGTATCAACAAAAATGGCTTACTTAATCGATTGGATATGATTATGATATTGTATATAAACAAGGAATCGAAAACCAAGAAGCTGATGCACTGTCAAGAATATATGATGATAATGGAACTTTGCAAGCTATATCATATGTACAATGTTCTTGGATAGATGAACTCAAACAAGATATCAAGATGGACCCTTGGATAAAGGAAAAAATACAAAAACTTGATTGTACTAATTTTAGTACGAAATATTTCTCTGAAGATGATGGGCTATCAAAGTATCGACAAAATATCAGCTGGTTATTATGGGTACTTAAAAACTATTTAGAGATTGAATCTCCTATTCTATTGGCCTGGAATGAGGCAAGATGTGGAGAATTTTATTACTGGGTGCGATATATATCAAAGGAATAAATATAGTACATTTTCGCAGTCTGGATTGTTGCAGCCTCTTCAAATACATACTACAATTTGGTCTGACATATCAATGGATTTCATCGTTGGATTACCAAATTCTAGTTGTAAGACTATCATATTAGTGGTGGTTGGATGGTTAACTAAATATTCTCACTTTATTGCGTTGAAGCATCCTTATACAACTGTTACTGTAGCTCAACACTTCATGTATTTCATAGTCAAACTTCATGGTTTTCTTAAAACGATCATATCTGATAGAGATGATGTATTCATAAGTAGTTTTTGGCAAGATATATTTAGATTACAAGGAATTCAACTCAAGCTCATCTCTTCTTATCATCCTCAAACATACAGACAAACTGAAGTTGTTAATACTTGTTTAGAAGCTTATTTGAGATGCTTTATTAATGACAGACCAAAGACTTGGACGTCATGGTTGTCATGTGCAGAGTACTGGTACAACACAACGTATTATACCGCGACCAAATTCACACCTTTTGAAGCACTTTATGGGATACCTCCTCCTACTTTAAATAATTATATTCCTGGAGAAGCAAAGAGCATCAATTTACCTGAAACTTGTGTATAAAGAAATCAAGTGTTGGATGTTTTGAAAGAGAACTTGCAGGTGGCCTAGAATATGATGAAGCAAAATGCGGATAAAAACGTCTGGAAATGGATTTTTAAGAAGGAGAGTATGTATATTTTAAACTTCAACCTTATCATCAGACTTCAACTGTTCGCAGGTCTTCATAGAAATTTCAAGAATGGTTTGCATACGAGTATGCACACCTATCCGGTTTCTCGAGTCACACATATTTTCAATATGATATACATAAGAATATGTCTACCACTAATCTGTAAGTCGATATTTATATAGATACTCATATACTTGTACGAATACATGTAATACGGGTTCAGACTTATAACAGTTTTCCCGGTAAAACTGATACCACCATTGTATCCGAATCAATAGTAGTTCTATATTTCTCTATATCAAATCGAAACATTCCTGAATAATATCAATGGAATATATCACTGTTCCAAGATTTTCAAATGATTAAATCTTGAATCATAATTTTGATTCTGAACAATAAATTTTCATAAACCGAAATTCATCAACTATGAACAAATATTCATTAAGCTTAGCCATTATATTTTGAGAAATTATCAAGATAAACTTGACTTGAAATTCTTGTCTATGCATATTAGTCTAATTAGTTATACGACATCATCTCAAAATGATAGAAAGTGAATATAACTTGAGATATAAGTGGTTCAGTCTTCAGTTACGTTTTGTTGATGAAGTTATCCAAAAGCTTTGATTGATCTTCACCTTCAAACGGTAGAACGCAATGATGACCGGTGTAATGCTTTGTTTCTCAACCACATTTCTATCCTAGTCCGAGACTTAACTAATTGTAGACTAGAAATCAAGATATAATTTTGACAACTAAATTTGACAACAAGTTTGAGAGAACAATACCCGTGAGTTCGACCGAGCAATGCTCTAACAATACTAAGGGTTGATGTTGATACTATTGATTTGAACTTCTTTGTTGTATCTTGTAAGCATCATCTACGTAATCTTTACTGAAAAATTTCCATCCTTTGAAGGAATTCATAACATGATATCTTCGTTTTGTAGAATCAATGAACATATTTTTGTTGTTGTTGGAGGTTCCAACATCAAAAAGTTGATATAGGGAAGTGACATTCCACTAACTAATGTCTGGTATGAGCAATTCTGCAACAACTCCATAAAATCTGAAAAGGTCACTAGATGGAGTAGGTGGTTCAGTCATACCTGGAATCCTTTATCCAGCCAAATATTAATTAGTTCTTTTCGCATTTTTAATTTTCTTGAAGTAGTTTTGTTGAACAATCCGCAACCCTTTAGTAATGCCATTCCAAGTATAAGACACATTTTGGCCTCTACAATTTGGTGAAAAATATCTCCAGATTTGAAATATTTACCTCCAAGGACTTGAACAATAAAATGACTTGATTTTTTGCAAATCCTCCAAGCTAGCTTAGGAATCAAGATAGCAAAATGAAAATATCTGATAAACTCAAAACGAAACCCGCTTGGGAACCGTTAAGTGGTATGATAGGTCTCATGCTTCCCTCCCTTGGAGGAGGTCGGGGTTCGATCACTGACCCTTGCTGGTAGTATTAAGGGGTCACTAACTAACCATTGTACCAAAAAAAAAAGACTCTTTCATCCATAAAACCTTACTGGTATCTCTATTTATGAACCAATATAATATAAATCCAGATCAATGGCTTGCTTTTTGTCATTTATTATAAAATTCATCATCTCAACGAACACTTCATGGGTACTTGAAACAATTCAGTTTGAATCTGATAACTTGGTCACATAATTTGTGAACATTTGATCAAAGCTTTTGTCACTGCATCAATGACTTTTGCTAATTTCTTCCCAAGCAATGAGCTTCTTTCATCTTTTTTCTCTCTCTCGAAAAGAAGCTAATTTCAGAGATTATATTGAGAAAACCTATTTAGGTAATCATAAACCTTACATGAAGTTTTTCAAGATCATACAAAAGTCATACATATTGTAATATCATAACCAATTCTTGCCTATCAAATATATCTCTTCAAAACATAATGAGCTTATTTCATGCTCCCTAATGTTAAGCCTATTTTAGTAAAGAATGGAAAGTACGTATGCAATACTAGATAAAAACACTGAATTAGGCAAATGTTATTTATAAAATGGATTTACAAAACAAAGATGCATAAAACAAAAATATGAAATGCCTCGCCTCGCGGACCTCCCCCTCATGTTGTCAAAAAGAGAGGAAAAGAAAATAATTAGAAACAAAGAAAATTGCCATGAATCTAGTAGGGTGTTTCAGAATCTGCTCGAAAGTGAAAAATACTAGAAGTCTAGAACCCCCTACTATACGGGTTCAATATATAGAAGCCCCATAAAATGGATCCTCCACTATCAACTCCATACTTTCAGAAAATGCTACTACTAGGCCCAAAATATCAATTTTTCTTCAAATCTGGCCCATAATTAATTATTACGAATATTAATAATGATAATATTACCCTTTACTATTTATACAAGAGGAATACCAGAAAATATTTTCATTTCTCTATTTTTTTCTCTCTCTTCTCCATTCATTCTCTCTCGGCTCCGGCGAAATTTCTCTATTCAGATTCATTTTTCACCTTTCGAATCGATTTGATTCAATGGAGATTTCATAAAAATCAATCATAGTCGAAGATCTTAAGATTCGAGCAAAACCTAAACGTAGTTCGAACACCTCCGATCTTGGTTATGTAAGAAGAAATTTCAATCTAAGAGGAGAATCAAAATATTACGATTGAATCACTACAATTTCATCATCAGATCTAAGAAATGAGATAAGTTTTTCTCCTAACCTCTGTTTTCTCTTTGATTAGAGTGATAATTTTGTTCTGAAAAATAAGATTTATGGCTATAAAATCTAATTTCTAATCAATTTTTTGATTCAATTTACAACTAGAGTCTATATTTGTGATTGTCTCTCTTTAATCTTTCTTATTAGACAAAATAAAATTTAGAAGAAATTACGCAAAAATAAATAAGTTAGGGTTTGAGATTGAGATTTGATCGATCTCTCAATCCCCTATCCTGATTAAAAATCCAACTTCAGATTAGTAATGAGAACATCTAAATCTCCATTATCCATCTAACCTTTATAGATGACCATGATTCTTTTACTCGATTTTTCAAGTAGATTCCTCCGGAACCCTGGAACTAGAATATATATTTTTTTCCACTTTGGTGTTATGGAGTAGTGGTTATATACTGCATTCTTTTTCCAATAAGGTGAGGCCCTCACTTCTTCAGAGGTATCTTTTTAGCTGGTGAAATACCTCTAAATTTTTGTAAGTATGTGCAGTTCTATTGACTATGTCCAGTCATGTAATATAAAGCTATTTGATCAGTTTTGTCTGATAGTATCTTTGTGTTATTAGTCGATCTTTAGTCCACCATGCTGACAACTGACATGAAATTAAGCTTTCTAGTTCAAGGCTTCTATATATTCTTTTCGTTTATGCAAATTCTGTAGCTAGTTTTTGAATCATGTGAAGGAGGAAACTACTGCTTTTCCGTCCTTTTATTAAATGCACTTCGAAGTTAATGGTTTTATTAAATGTGATGAACATCACAGAGAATGATTTGACGGGTGGGATTGACATCATTTATAAAGTTATGCTGGAGCTTTATATTTTTATTTCTCTTTTATATAATTGATGTATATATATATATATATTGACCTAATATGGAATTATCCGAGAGCTTGCACAATTAAGTAATTTACATGTCTCATTCTGCAGGGTGCTGGTTTTGACAATAAGATGGATTATATTCCTCTCTGCGTTTATCTCTGTGCACTTTCTGTTAAGAGGGCATGAGAGGTGGAGGAGAAAGATGGAAGTATGAATGTTTCACATTTTCTCTTAGTTGGTTTCATGATATGTTTAAATGACAAGTCAAACCTTAGTACACAATATATAATTACAAGTTAACATCTTGCATGTGTGTCCGACAGTTGAAATCAAATATAACTATTGGCAAAGCAAAACAAATAATTGAATGAAGTAAAAATATATATGTCTAAGGCTGCGTCTCTGTATTGGGTATGCCATGTGTTTTTCCACTTACCAACATAACTACCTGGATCATTGTTAATGTTTCTTGATATTTTAGTGCCATTCAATACTAGAATGTTAATGCTTCAAGTATTGATGACTAGACATTATAATTGTGATTCTAGACAATAAGTGGAATGTGGCAAGATTGTCTGTTGTATGTAATGTTTATACCTACGTGTTGTAACAACTTACTATTTTGTTCATTAACTGTTACATGATTTGTTCCACTTCCTTCATCTAATGCCCGTTATTTCTCTTCAAATATATTTGGTGGAGTTAATTTGCAGCTTCTTTGTTGTATCTTGGACTGGAGTTGTAAAATATCACGGACCACGACCCTGCATACGACCCCAGTAGGTATGATTATATATCGTCTTGATTCCTCTACACTCTCTCAGTGATGTTGTTCTTAATGGTTGTTAATGTCTATCTCTTTTTACTAGTTTAAACAAGTGTTTGTTGCCAACCATACATCCATGATTGATTTTATTGTTTTAGAGCAGATGATTGTATTCTTTGTAATTATACAGAAGATTCCAGGATGGGTTGGTAAGATATTAATATGCCATTCATAATTTTATCTCTTCTTAAAATGTTCCTTTGGTGGTTGCTGTGAGTTTTGATTTTCCAGTAGCATATCGAAAGTTATTTTTGTTGCCCTCCATGATAATATTGCTTTGTGTTTTTGTGCTGTATCATTTCAACATCTTAAATTTATATCAATTAGAACTCCTGACTTGGTATAGAATATTTCATAATCCCTTCGCATAGAAGATGGACTTTAGGCCGCTTTAGGTGGTTTAGGAATCATAAACATGCTAATTAGATGTGTAACTTATAGATCCACATGCTAAATGGATGTGTATATACTAGTTACACATGCTAATTAGATGTGTAAATTATAGATACACATGCTAAATGGATGTGTAACTACTAGTTACACATGCTAATTATATGTGTAACTTCTAGGTACACATGCTAATTGGATAGGATATAAAGTCTATGGTTTATTGTATGGATGCTGATGTTGTAATGTACACTGTAGGTGTAGTCAAATTTGCTTTAACTTTAATTAAAACATGAACTGATAATTGCATACAATTGTAATTATAATCTTGTTTATTTAATGATGGTTTTTTTTTTCCTTGGTTTTAAATGATTTTGGTAGATTGTGTATGCGCTTGGTGATAATTAAGAGCACCAGAACAACTTGGATTGGCTGTAAAAATGTTTGAGAACCTTTCAGACTATTGGTAAATCACTTACTCTTAATCTTTTCTAATATGTAATTTTTCTAAACTAATTCAAATGATTTTACACGTCTTGATTGGACTATCTCATGGTATATTTTTGATTGGATAATAGCTCTATTTGGAGTTGATTTCAATGGTTAAAGGGGAATCTGCTGAGCGCTATGTGACTTCATTTATTTATGTGTTATCTTGGTATTGTGGTATGTTTAATTCATTTATCAGAGGCGATCTCTTTGACAAAACATCAAGTCTTGATTGAATATATCCATTATTACTAGTTATACATTGTAATTTTGTTAGTACTGGTATGTATGAATTATGGGACCACCATGTTGACACCGTGTTAGGTAACTTAGGCTTAGCCAAAAACTTTAACACTGTGCGTTAGGTAACTTAGGCTTGCAAGTTTATGATAAATGGCATATGCCATATGTAAGTATAACTCCTAGTTACACTAGTCAAATGTATGTGTAACTGAAAGTTACACTAGTCAGATGTATGTGTATCTCCTAATTACACATGTTATATGCATGACTAAGAACCAGATTCCGTCTTACTAATTTTATTCCTTTCTCCAGGTGAGCATAATGCTAGTTATATGGATGTGTAACTAGTAGTTACACAGGCTATATGGATCTGTAACCACTAGTTACACAAGCTATATGGATGTGTAACCACTAGTTACACATCATGGGATATAAAGTTTATGTTCTATATATTGCAGGTTCTTATGAAAAGGTATATCATGCATATTGGAATGACTAGATAACATTGGTTGGCAGTTGCTTTATGGCCAACTTGTTCTCAGTAAAGGACCGTCATTCGGTTTAGATGATGATCTAGCTAAAAAAACGAGTAAAGCAGGTCAATTCTTTATCCTAAAACTCTCTCCCTTGACTCTTCCATGAAAAGGAAAAAAACTAGTCAATGCACTCAAATTCTTTGCTTGCTGGTACACCTTTTTAGATCCCTCTCTTGTTGTTTTTAGTTTCAAATTCTATGTCTAGACTGCGCATTTATTCACATTACACAAGTAGGATGTATGTGTAACTAGAAGTTACACATGTTATATGCTTGTGTAACTCCTAATTACACAAGTAGGATGCATGTGTCACTCTAAATTACACTAGACAGATGCATGCGTATCTTCTAGTTACACATGCCAATTATGAACAAACCTTGTAACCAAAAAATTACTCATGCCAGTTACACAAGCTTTATGGATGTGTAAATGCTAGTTACACATGCTAATTGGATGTGTAACTATAAATTACACATGCTAATTGAATGTGTAATTGTGAGTTACACATGCTATGTGGGTGTGTATCTGTTGCATATGCTTATACTTTGGTGTGTTTGATGAGCACTTGTTTTGAGTTTGCAAAATATTTGAATTTTTGCAGCAAAGTTGTTTCTTAAGCTTTGGGTTTTAATTACTTGATTTCACATCTCCTTATGATAGAATGTGATTTCGTGTAAGTGAAAATGAATATACATTGTCATATGTACTGTTCATTTTAAACTTATAAATACTGATTGCTTGTTGTTATATTTCAGGTTTCAGATAACTTCATAAAAGCTAATTGCTTAAATGTGATAATGGTCTCGCTGGAATTGGAGTTGACGCTGAATACACAAATCAGATGCATGTGTAACTCTCAGTTACACTAGTTAGATGCATATGTAACTCTCAATTACAAATAGACAGAAGCGTGTGTAACTTCTAGTTACACATGCTAAGAAATACATGCATTTTTTGTATGCGTTCTTTTTTATGTCTATTTTTTTGATGTGTAACTTTGCATTACACATGGCATAAGGATGTGTAGCCTCTGGATACACATGCCATATGCATGTGTAACTTCTGTTTACACATTCACAATATACTTTAATAATTTTGGGCCTAAATTTAAATTTTATTTAATTAAGGGCTTGTCAATATATAAAAGGGTATGAATGTCTTTTATAGCGCGTTTGGATACAATTTTGCTTCTGACTTCTGCTTCTCCAGAAGCAGAAGTCAGAAGCAGAAGTCAGAAAGTCCAGATATTTTGCTTCACAAAAAGTCGACTTTTCTGCTTCTAAAAGTCGTTCTGAAATTCTACGCCCAAACTGACTTCTTGCTTTTCCACTTCTAGAAGTCAAAAAGTTTCTTCTGGATGTGTATCCAAACACGCTATTAATAACTCGGGGTCTAGATTTAAACTTCTTTTAATTAAGGGCATCATATTATGGGTTATCCATGAGTCGGGCCTTAACATAATTTTCCCCTTTTGAAAGTCAAAACGTCAGAAGTCAATTTGCAATATTTTTTCGGAACAACTTTCAAAAGCAGAAAAGTCAACTTTTTTTTGAAGTAAAATAATTTTGTTTCTAACTTCTGCTTTTAACTTTTGCTCGTGGAGAAGCAAAAACACATATGTTACTGGTATCCAAACGAGCCGCAAGACACTTTTTAGGTCAACCAACCAATTGGATTCGAATCAAATGGGCAATGAAGAGTACTCCTATTCCCTTTTCTTTTCTTCTCCTCCCCTCATCTTCGCATCCCACTGCTCGCAAATCAAAACCCCGGTTCAATACACAACCCGTCTTTGCTAGAAACTCAAGAAACCGGTCATAATCTTAATCTCCTCCGATGGGTTTCCTTTTGGGTATCAATATAAAAGCTCCAACACCCAACATTCATCGTCTAATCAGTAATGGGACTGAGGCAGAAATGGGCAGTTTTTCCAGCACTCAATTTCCAAAATCATTACTCTATATTGCAACTGGTCTTTACCCTGAATTACAATGGAGTTATTAGTAGCTACTTTCTGATCCTGTATCTGGTGATAAATTCTCAATGCAGAGTAAAGAACCAAAGTGGTGGTTCTCTAGCAGTCTCCAAAACTCTCAGAGCCCTCAAACTTCTCATTTCCTTGTAAGTATAAACCAATCTCTCGCTTGATTTCATCCTTATTGTTTGATTTTGATTCTGGATTTGATTGAATCTGATCTTGTGTTAAATCCCTTTTGTGTTAGGTTAAGAAGAAAATGGCAACAGTACCGGGGCTTTGATTTGGGAGGTCGTGAAGAGGAACAATGCTTTCTTCGTCAAAGAGTTTGGAAATGGAAATCAAATGGTTCAGTTCAGTAAAGAACCTAAAAATCTTTACAAACTTTAACTCCTTCAAACACTCTGGTAATAAAAACTTCATCTTGTCTTGTACTTTTGAGTTCTGATTTGGGTTTGTTTTGAGATTTTAGGTTATTGTTAATGATTTGTTGTTGTTGGTGATTTGGGGTATTGTAGGGTTAGCGAATGCAAAGGTGTTGTTCTTGCTACTACCAAGACTAACAAACAGAAGAACCATTCAGCTTTGGTTCACAAAACTGTCATGAAGAAGGAATTCAGTAGAATGGCCAAGGCTGTTGCCAACCAGGTAATTTATTGAACAAATTCTTCGCTAGATTTTGATGTATAAGTTTAATGATGCATATGTGGATTAGTGGAGAGCTTGACTATGTTTGTGTAGATGAAATTTGTAATCTGGTATTGTATATGATTCAGCGTGATATAGAATAATGTATGTTTGGTGTAAGTTCATATTGTGATGACTTAGCTGGAATTTTGAGTAATTTAGTAGTGGGTCTAACATTGTAGTTGTCATGTTCTAGCGTACTTGGTGCCCTATTAGCTTAATTTGCAAAGAAATTAGTCATGTGTTCTGTAGACATTTATGTTTCAAAGAGATTGATTACTTGCAGTATATTGTAATCAGCTGTGTTCTGCTTCTGTCTGTGTTGCTTACATTGATTTTCATCTGCTATGTGTACATGGAACAGGGTTACTAGTGTTGTTAGAATATTGATCGGTTGATACATGATTTAGTGCAAGTGTTTTCATTTTGGTTGTTATATCTAAGTATGGTTATGTAAAGTCCTAGCTGTAAAAGAAACTTTCAAGTCCTTGATTAGGGCTACATGAATTGAAACATGTACTGGAGATATATTTTACACAATGACCTTATTTTGCTTAGCTTGAGTTTGTGCTTCTGTATGTATGCAATTTTTGTTTTGTGGTAACCCTGCAGTAGGGTTACTGTCCGCAACCTTATGTGATTTTTTACTTAAACCAGCTTTTGCTCTTTTTGCGACTACTGGTACCTTTGTAGAATGATTTTGGTGCTTTGAACACTAAATATCCTTAACTCTTTTTAGGCTTTTTCTTAGTGCTATATTTCATCTCTTGCAATCTGGTTCTCCTGGTACTTCTTTTACACATTGTTCTTGTTTTATAAAGTTGCAAGCTGGGTATACTTAAATGTAATTATTTTTTTGTTCTTGTTGAATACGCATTGTTGTGCTTCAAATTCTTAAAAGCTGATTGCTTGTTATTATTCAGGTTGCCGACAGAAGGAACTTGAAGAGTGCAGCTCTTGCAAGGTTGACCGTTGTGCACAGGAGTCTCAAGGTTGCCAAGTCTGGTGTTAAGAAGAGGAACAGGCAGACCTCGCTCCACGGAATCTAACAGAGTTTAAAGATGAAGTTGATCTTCTCTTTTTGTTCTACAGGTATCACAAGGGTTTTTGATATGTTAGTGTTAAAGAGTTTGAATGCTTAATCTAGTTCTTTCATTCTGGTTATCAAACTATGGATTGGATAACGTTGCTGTTCAATGTTTTTCTACTTAGTCATGAAAGATTACCTTTGTTTAGTTTCTGTTCAAACTTTGTCCTATTTCTGTTTAGTTTCTAGGAGAAATCATGGCTCGACTACTTCCCCTACTCGTACGGAAAGAACTGCCTTAAATTTCTTACTAGGACTTAAACTCAACAGCAGCAGATGATTCTGGAAGCAGAATAATCAAGGATTGGCCTTAATGTTTGTATTAAAATCCAAAGAACAGGTTCAACCATGAACAAAGACTTGTTTTTTGAAAATTTACAGAAATGTAAACATGGCTTTGTAACCTCCCTGCCCATCCTTACACTTGGCCGGGTTTAATTTCTGTTCTATGCATTGTCCTCAACTTCTTGAGATCTTCAAGAATCCACATGTTTATAATCTCTCTTTCAATATGCCTTATCCATGGTTTCATTTTCAAGTCAGTATACTGAGAATGCCTTTGTAATGTTATTATTGACATTAGAATTGGAACTTTAGAAGCATGTATGCTTAGCATGACTCGAGAAACTGAAACTACATGACAACTTCTCACCTTCTACTTAAGTTAAGTTGAAACTTTAGAATTGGAACTTTCAATAATTCCCTATAAATATTGAAATTTGTTCCAACCATCATAAGTTAAGTTGCAGCGTACACATATATAGTTAAATCAGTTCTTATTTATACTTGCATATTTGTTCAACTCATTTAATCATTCTCTCCCTCTTGTTGGATTTCTTGGTTTAGTTCTTATACGGTATGATTTTTCATATACTATTACTTTATCTTAAAGTGAAAACAAAAAGGTTCTTTGTTATCGGAAAGAAATAAAAAATAAAACGAAAACAATTGCCACGGGCCTGAAAAAGCAGGGCCGACCCCTAGTCAAGTTTAGCAAGACTTCTGGTCTTGGAGTAGCACGGCATGTTAGGTCCACAGAGGGGCATTTCTTTTTATCTCCTCCCCCTCATCTTCACATCCCACTGCTCTCAAAACCCCAATTCAACATACAACCCGTTCGTTACAGAAACTCAAGAAACCAATACTCATAATCTTAATTTCTTCAGATGGGTTTCGATTTGGTTATCAATACAAAACAGATTCACCGAATATTCATCGATTAAGTCCATAATGGGGCTGAAGCAGAAATGGATTTAATCCCAGTTTTCCAATACTCACTTTCCCAAATCGTTACTCAATTGACCCTGAATCACAATGGAATTGTTAAAACTACTTTACTGATCCTGTGTCTGGTGATAAATTCTCAATGCAGAGTAAAGAACCAAAATGGTGGTTCTCTAGTCGTCTGCGAAACTCCCAGAGCAGCAGCACAAAGAAGAAGAAAAGCCCTAAACTTCTCATTTCCTTGTAAGTATAATAAAACCCCTCGCTTGACTCGATTCTTATGATTGATTTTGATTCTGGATTTGATTGAATTTGATCTGTGTTTTGTTTGTTATGCAAAGAAGAAAATGACAACAACGCTTTCCTCGTCAAAGAGTTGGGAAATGGAAATCAAATGGTTCTGTTCAGTTCAGTGAAGAACCCAACAATCTTTACAACAACGTTAAATCCTTCAAACACTCTGGTAAGAAAAGCGACATCTGAGTCTTGTACTTTTGATTTCTTATTTGGGTTTGTTTTATTGTTGGTGAGATTTTAAGGATTGTTTTTAAGGAATTTTGTTGGTGGTGATTTGGGTATTGTAGGGTTAGCGAATGCAAAGACTGTTTCAGTTCAAGCTGGAAAAGATTCAAGTTTTGTTCTTGCAACTACTATGACTAACAAACAGAAGAAGGAAAGAAGTACACTAAATTGTCACGAAGAAGGAATTCAGTAGAATGGCTAAGGCTGCTGCCAACCAGGTGATTTAGTAAATAAACCCTTTACTCATGTTTATTAGATTTTGTTATCTAAGTTTTATGGTTCATATATGGATAGCCTGATTATGTTTGTGTAGATGACTTTTGTAATCTGGTAATGTATATGATTCAGCAAGGTGTAGAATAATGTATGTTTGGTGTAAGAATATGAGTTCGTACTGTGATGGGTTAGCTGGAATTTGGAATAATTTAGTAATGGAGTCTCAGAGATTAGTCTGTTAGCTTAATTGTCATGTTGTAGTTCTAGTTCATATTGTGATGTCGTAGTGTGAAGCCTACAAAGAAATTAGTCTGTGTTCTGTAGACATTTATGTTTCAGAGAGATTGATGACTTGCAGTAGGGTGTGGTCAGTTATGTTTTGTGTCTTACTGCTTTCGTCAATATTGAGCTGCTATGTGTACTTGGAACAGGGGTACTAGCATTTGTTCTGTTTTTGACTAGCATTTGACTGCGACCAGATATGGTTATATACTTAAATAAACTAGCATTTGTTCTGTTTTTGACTACTGGTACCTTTGTTGCATGAGTTTGGTGCTTTGAACACTAAATATTCTTACTCTTCTTAGACTTTTTCTTAGTGCTATATCTTTTTCTGGTGCAATCTGCTTCTCCTGTTACTTCTTTTACACAGTGCTATATTTGTAATGGTATCTCTCATTCTACTTGTCATGTTGTAGTGTGGAATTGTCAATTAATTCTGAAGTCTAATTGAAATCCTATTAGCTTAATTTCCAAAAAATTGATCATGTGTTCTGTTGACATATATGTTTCAGGGAGGTTGATGCCTTTCAGTATTGTGTATTCAGTTATGTTTCGCTTTTATGTCTGTATTGCTTCCACCAATGCTTAGCTGCTCATATGTACTTGGAATAGCATTACTAGTGTGTTTAGAATTTTGATTGGTTGATACATGATTTTAGTGCCAGTGTTTTGTATGGTTTTCTGAAGCCTTCTTGATTAAGACCACCAGAATTGGAACATGTATTCTGTGTATGTATGTTTAGCTTAGCTTGACCTCATTTTGCTTAGCTTGAGTTTGTGTATGTGTATGTATGCCATTTTGGTTCAGGGTAAACCTCTTCTTACGCTTTTTCTTTGGCTTTCTCCTAGTGCTATATTTTGTTGCAGTCTGGTTCTGCTGTTACTTCTTTTAGACATTGTTCTTGTTAAGATTGGCTTAATTTTGGTGCAAATATCGTAGTTTTACTAAGTTTCAAGCTGGGTTTGGTTATGTGTAATTATTCTTTCATTCTGATTGATATCCAAGAAGCTGTTTATGCGTTGTTGTGAACTGTTCTTTAAATTCTTAAAAACTGATTGCTTGTTGTTATTATTCAGGTTGCCAATTACTTCTACAGAAGGGACTTGAAGAGTGCAGCTCTTGCAAGGTTGAGCTCTGTGCACAGGAGTCTCAATGTTGCCATGTCTAGTGTTAAGAAGAGGAACAGGCAGACTCCAAGAATTCTGACAGTGATCTTCTCTATTTGTTCTACAGATATCACAAGGGTTTTTGATATGTTAGTGTTAAAGAGTTTGAATATTGAATCTAGTTCTTTTCATTTTCTGGTTATCAAACTATGGATTGGATAATGTTGCTGTTCAATCTTTTTCTACTTGGTCATGAAAGATTACCTTTGTCTAATTTCTGTTTAAACGTTGTCTAATTTCTGTTTAGTTCAAGGAGAAATCATGGCTCGAGCTGCTTGCCTGGTTCTAGTTATCCAATTATAGATTCCACCATGACAACAACTGAATGACTGAATCATTCCTTAAAGCTAGCTCATTTGCTTGTCGTAGTTCAAGTTGGTTGATTCTTTGTCATCATCTAATTCTCAGTGAAACTTTTACTGGGTCCAATTTGCCTTCTTGTGACCTTGTCTATGTAATGTCGACCAACAATCAACAGTTGGCTAAGCACCTGAAGCTTGAACTTGTTCAGCAACGAGCTTTGTGAACCAAGATGAATCGTTCTCTAACAATTTCTTTGGTGAGACGTATTGCAGCACACGGCCCGATGAATACCAAATCACTATCCATATCAAATGTTTTCAGTGGTGCAAGATGGTGCATTGTCAATTACGGTTTTAGTACTATCATCCTTACTCTCACTCTCGCAACAACGAAAAGAAAACTTCATACAAGAATAAAAACAAATCAATATTAAACAGTAAAGAACGGAGAAGAAGATGCTCTGTATTCACTTAATCTTCAATACAACTTCATATATAGGTGTGTAACAAAGAAAAAATGATAGTATCTCTTTTTCAAAAAACGGAGGTAGTAGTAATACTAATTAAGACATTCAATGTAACAGTAATTAAGCTAATATACTATTTAAACGATCCGCACCATATCGGATGGGAGGAGATCATGTGGCACATTGCCTCTCCAGGCTTGAGCCCCTTGTTCTGCAGGAATGCAATATGGCTGGAGCTCCACTCCGACGTATCCATGTGGCATATTGAAATAGCCTTGATCAAACTTCATGTGGATTAATTTCTTTGTTAACTATTTTGGGTAGTCTTGTATCATCATGGACAATGGAATCGCCAATTTTGAAGGCTTTAGAAGCAGACCATCTTTTGTAATCCGGCATATTAACAGTAATCCATCCATTGTTATCACCATAAACTTGAGCCATTGAAGAAGCAACACATAAAACAGCCAAAACCATGAAAAACACAACTCTCTCAAGTTCAAGACCCATGCATGACTGCTAATATTATATATGAGATTCAAGACTTAGAAACAAACTAAGAGAAAAAGAGACGAGATGAGGAATTGAGAGCTTTTTTGAGACCGTAATGCAAATGCTACTAGCTAACAGCTTATGGGGTATATATACAGACTACTGTGGGAGTAGATAGGTCATTGATTTATGGTTACTCACAGTAGGTAGGTCATGCTATCATGGTGATGGATCCTAACAGTTTTTGGTTTTCTTTCTTGGTTTCTCAAAAGTGATCACTTGAACCGAACCTAAGAGTAGGTAGATCATTTTATTTGGAGTTTTATATAAAAAAAATTCAATGAAAAAACAGAAGAAAATTAAAGTTATGTACAAGATTCACTAGAATATAGAACTGAAAATCAAATGCTAGAAAACTGGGCAGCCTTCCACGTTAATTCCTTTGGCAGTTGGACATGTTGCTAAAGGGCACCCATCCAAATTACTTCCCCACCAGTCGAGACTAACTCCATTGTTGTTCAAAAAGAAATACAAAGCGACTCCCATGAAAGCAAGACCAGTCAAGAGCTCCAGAAAAAAGATAATTGTGTCGTCTCCACCAATCTTGTCGGTATCTATACACGACGAACCCAGAAAGAAACCCAATAGTTACAAAACTTGTGTAGTTTATTGCAGTTGCTGGAGGCATACTTGCTGTTGCACCCATAAGTACGGGCATATGTATCAGGCTAATCCAGTTCTGCGCGGGAAGTTTCTTATGCGCGAGCCAGACTAACACAGGTGCGATGGCTCCGACTAGGAAAAACCAATTTATGCCTGAATAAGTACCGAGATCTCCGAAAATTCTTCTAGGTCCAATTAATCCCTGATAGAATTTGTACAGAAAAATGATATTCAATTATTGAAAGGTTTTCAGAAAAACTGATACAAACTGTCTCAGACAGTATTAATATGAAAGAGAGAGAGAGAGAGACAACAACTGTATTGGTGAGAGACTGACCAATCAAGTCAAGTTAGAAGACCTTGACTTGGCACACAATATTTCTAACACACCCCTGCAAACTGATACAAACAGATTGTGAAGTTTGAAAGTCCAAAAAACAAAACAACAAACAAGAAGGCAACACCGCTGAGACCAGGAAACAGTGTGCAAAATCTAAAAAAAAAGAATCTCTCTCAAAAAACTAAGTAACTGGAACATCCAAGAGTAAATGAAGCAATCCGGAGTGAGCTGGAAAGCACATGCCTTTTGTGAATATATCAGCTATCTGCTCTTCACTTGAAACATGAGAAACAACCAGAAATCCAGAGTCCACTAGACCCCTGACAGTATGATATTCAATCTCTATGTGTTTTGTTCTGGCATGAAACACAGGATTAGCAGACAAAGCAATAACACTGGTATTATCACAATGCAGCTGTACTGGTAATTGCAGATGTACATGTAGATCATTCAGTGTATAAAAAATCCATTTAAGCTCATCAGTGGAAACATATAAAGCTTTATATTCAGCCTCAGCAGATGACTTGGAGACTGTGGGATGCTTTTTAGAGGACCAAGATATAAGAGATGAACCTAAGAACATAGCATACCCACTAGTGGATCTTCTAGTGTCAGGGAACCTAGCCCAATCAGAATCAGTGCAAGCTTTTAGAGAAGTTACATCACCAGGATGAATAGTAAGACATTGACCAATACTTCCTTTTAAGTACCTGAGAATTCTCTTGACAAGAAGAAGATGACAGTCTGTAGGTGCATGCATAAATTGACTGACATAGTTAACACTTAAGCAGATGTTAGGTCTAGTATGAGTGAGATACTGCAATCCTCCTACAATGGTTCTAAACTCAAGTGGATTCTCCAATAATGTACCATCATGAATAGAAGCTCTATGTGTCTTAGCTACTGGAATGTCACAGGGTTTGCATTCTAACATGTTGGCCATTTCCAAAAGTTCCTAAGTATACTTCTTATGTGTTAAAACTAAAGAATCTGAATGTCTCACAACTTCAATACCCAGAAAAAAATTCAGATTTATCAAATCTTTCATAACAAACTCAGTCTTGAGAGAAGCAATAAGTTTTTCCATCAAGCACTCAGAATTATCTGTTAAAATTATGCTATCCACATAAAGAAGTAAAACTAAGATATCTGAACCAGAATTAAGAACAAACATAGAGTGATCATTCATAGACTTAACAAAACCAGCAGACAACAAAAAAGTGCTAAACTTGGCAAACCATTGTCTTGGTGCTTGTTTTAAGCCATATAGACTTTTCTTTAGACGACACACATGATCAGAAAAATTTGGATCCACAAATCCTAGAGGCTGTTGCATGTAGACACTTTCATTTAACTTACCATGTAGAAAAGCATTTGACACATCTAATTGTTTGATGCGCCAATTGTAGGTGACAACTAATGTAAGAACAATCCTGATAGTAGCGGATTTAACTACATGACTGAATATCTCTGTATAATATATACCATCTAGCTGATTATACCCTTTTGCAACTATCCTAGACTTAAATCTATCCACAGTGCCATCTGCCTTTAGTTTAACTCTATATACCCATTTACAACCCAGAATACTCATACCAGGTGTAGGCTTGACCAAATCCCATGTTCCATTATTATCCAAAGCATTTTTCTCTTCCTTCATAGAAACTAACCATTTTGGATTCTTAGCAGCCTCTTTAAATGTTTTGGGCTCAGGGTTACTAGTAAGAAGAGAAGCAAAGGCAGAACAGAGTGGATGCATAACGTAAACATGAGCAATATGATCAGGAAATTATTTCGGTTTTGAAATTCCATTGCTAGATCTAGTGACAATATAATTAGAAGGAGATGAAGTGAAAACTGAGGTGCATTATTCAACAAGAGAAGAAGAAGAATCTGAAGATGAGAAATAAAAATTTGACTCATCAACAATAACATGACGAGAAATAGGTGTTTTCCTAGAAATGGGATTGAAGCACTTATATCCTTTATGAAGTAATCCATAACCAATGAACACACATGTTGCTGATTTAAGTGATAGCTTATCTGCTCTAGAATGACCTAAGAAAGGATAGCATACATAACCAATTTTTTTTAAGAGAGAATAATTTGGAGCAAAATGAAACAAAACTTCAAAGGGAATTTTATAATTCAAGAGTTTATTTGGAGTAATATTAATGAGATATAAGAAGCAGTAGAAAAAGCATCAAACCAAAATTCTTTAGGACAAGAAGCTTTGAACAAAAGTGAATTTCCCATTTCAGTGATATGGCGATGTTTTCGTTCAGCAAGACCATTTTGTTCAGGTGTCCTAGGACATGATATTCTAAGTTGAATTCTATGAGACCATGGTTGAATCGGACGATTCGCTTTGAATTTAACTAATTCGAGTTAAATCGTTCTCATAACTCATTTGTCATAGGAATCGTGTTATTCTCCCGTTGACTTACGATTTTGACAAGTTTGACCAAGTTTGGTGGAGTTAATGTTCTGTAAAAAACTAAGAGTGCAGAGAGATTCGAACCAGGGACAACAGGTCCGTGAGAAACCACTATCTACCACTGTACAAACTTGGGTGTTGGTGATAATAATTAAATATATACGCTACTTATTAAATCAAAGGTCAAAATTTTAAGTTGTTTTAGGCAATCAATGATTTTTGTAGGCATCCTAATACCAATTACTAACTAAAAACCTATGATATAATATTCTTTTATAAATAAAAGGTATGTATTTATATATAAATCAATTTTTAGAGGTATTGAAAAAATTGACTATGAATCTACGATTCACGATTCAATTCTGGAAAAAATGAAAAGCGATTTACGTTTCCATTTACGATTTAAAAACCTTGCATGAGATACAAGAAAATATTTAAAAGGACATTTCACTAACTCAGATGCACCATCAGTTTGAAAAGAAATAATGTTTGTGGAAAATAGATTCTCAATAAGTTTTTTAAAATGAGAAAAACATTGTACAACATCAGACTTTTGTTGCATTGGTTAAACCCAAGTAAATCTACTATAGTCATCAATGAATACAATGTAATACCTATATCCAAGCAAAGAAGAAACAGGGGAAGGTGCCCATACATCCCAGTGAATAAGTGAAAGTGGAGTGAGAGATTGTTGATGAAGAAAATGGTAGTCGTTTACTTTTTGAAAGTTGACAAGATTCACACAAAGAGGACGAAGGAGATGAATTTATAACAATATGATGTGAATCATGTTAAATTTTAAAAATGTGATGAGATGGATGACCTAATCTATCATGCCACACAGTAGGAGAAGCAGATAAAGTGGAGGTTAATGAATAATGAGGAGATAAAAATTTATGAAGATTTGAAATGGGATACAGATTATTGATCATAGAACCCTGAGCCAAAAGAGTATCATGTTTTATATCCCTAATTTCATAGCCATATGGGTAAAATTTGAAGTAACAATTGTTATCTCTAGTGAACATAACAACAGATAACAAATTATGTTTCATCATAGGAACATGTAGAATATTCTTCAACATGAAAGAAGCAGTTTGTGTAGATAAAGTTGAAGTCTCTGTCAAGGAGGTTGATAAAGACTTACCATTGCCAACCAGAACTTTTTCCTTGCCAACATAAGAAGAAGCATTTTGCATTAAGGTTTGATCTCCAGTCATATGTATAGTAGCACCAAAATCAGATAGCCAAGTAGAACCAAAAGAACCAGAACTTGAAGAAGGATCACTCAATGTAGGATTGTGCATTGTCATACTAGAAGAAGCTTTATCCATAGTAGCTATATTTGCAGAATAATTCATATATTGAAAACCATCTTCTTCAGAAGCAAGATGAGCAGAATGATTGTTGTTTTGCTTCTTATCTGGAGCATACCTATAATAACACCTATTTGCAAAATGACCAAATTTTCTGCATATTTGACTTTCAACTTTGGAAAATTCAATTTGAGTTCTTCGACCACCAAAAATTGGAGTATAACCCATGTTTGTCGGTCCACTAGAAGAGCCCCCAAAGTAACCACCTTGTGAATATGAATTTTAAGAAGAACCAAATTGAAATTGACTATTCACAAAATTACTGGGATTGAATTTCGATTTGTTTTTATTACCATCACCAAAGTTATTGCCATTTCGACTATAAAAACCTGAAGGATGTTGTGGATCAAAATTACTAGACATAACTTGTTCTTGATCAAGTAACCACTGCTCATGATTCAATAGACGAGGTTTTAGCTCAGCAAATGTGAAAGGTGTTTCCCTATTGTTTGTAGAGATGACAAAATTTTCATATGGTCGTCCCAAACCATTTAGAACATACATAGTAAGATCTGCTTCACTGACTCTTTCACCAATTGCCGCAAGAGAATCAGCCAGTGTTTTAATAGTTTGCAGGTAAACAAGAATTGGCAAATTTTCTTTTCTAATGCCACTCAACTGATTACGAAGCATATTTCTTCGAGCAGAAAATTGATTTCTAAAGATAGTTTCTAAGTAAATCCATATTTCCCAAGATGAAGAGAGACCAAGAATATGACCTGAGATAGTACCTGTAAATGTAGTCTTGAAACAACTTGCAATAAACTGATCAACCTTGCGCCAATATATCCATTTAGGGTTGATAACAGCAGGTCCATCAACAATTATTTCTCGAGGTGGTTCATGAATTTCACCATCAACAAAACCAAACAAATCAACTGATATTAAGATAGTTTCGAATTGATCTCTCCAAATCAAGTAATTATCAGGACCTAGTTTAGCATATTTTTTTTAGTAATATTAGTTAAAGGTAAAGAGAACTGGAGAGGGGGATCTGATTGAGTTGCAGCGGAAGGGTTTGATTGCGTTCCCCATGGATTTTGAGTAAAATTGTTGATATTATTATTGTTAATTAACATTGTTGAGATTGTGTTGTGCCATACTTCGAGTAGTTGCCATTGAAGAATGAGATGAAGAAACAAAAAATGTTGATGAAGAAGAAAAACATATCTAAATCAAGAAAATCAAGAACTGAGATTGGGAAGAAAACTAATGTTTAATCGATGAAAAGCAACAAAGGTATTTAATTGATGATAAATGTTGAATTGATTTAATGACGTTTAATTGATTTATGATGAAGAAAAAATGAATCGATCTTTGGTATCTGATACCATGATATAATTTGTACAGAAAAATGATATTCAATTATTGAGAGGTTTTCAGATAAACTGATACAAAGTGTCTCAGACAGTATTAATATGAAAGAGAAAGAGAGACAGTTGTAACAGCTGTATTGGTGAGAGATTGACCAATCAAGTCAAGTCAGAAGACCTTGACTTGACACACAATATTTCTAACAATCCCCGTATAACTGACGCATCATAGAACACATGATCTCCAGGACAAGTCCAGGGGCTATTAGCAGGAAGAAGTTTGGTGTTGCAGAAGTTAGGCACGGTTTCGATGAGCCACCATGCAGTTCCCAGGTATACCAATGCGGCTATTACAGTACCTACAACCTGATCAACAAAAGCAAAATTAATTAAAAACAATCTTCGCAACTATGTTCAACTGCTTTTATGCTGAAAGAACGCGGTTTTCGATAATTCTTACTTGTGCCATAAACATTGTTCTAGCTAGGAGGAATCTTCATGTAGTGTCCTAGCTTGAAATCTTGAAGAAAAGTAAGGGCTTGAGTCATGCTGATGTACCCATACGTCTTGAAGCATATATTTGCAACAGGTTGCCCGGGGATAATTAAGCCGATAACGTATTCCGTTATGATGTTTAATCCCGGTGTCTAAATGAATAACACAAACTAAATGAGTTGATAAATCGAAAAATTTTAGAGTGGAAAAAGAATAAAGTGAACTTACTTGGTTCGTAGTTGCAGTAATGATTGATTGCGAATCTATAGTTCCTTACTGGGCAGCCGTTGGTGTTAATTCCTTTGGCAGTTGGACATGTTGCTAAAGGGCACCCATCCAAATTACTTCCCCACCAATCGAGACCCACCACATCGCTGTCCAAAAAGAAATACAAAGCGACACCCGTGAAAGCAAGACCAGCGTCAAGTGATCCAGAATTTTTTGGAGTGCTGCAGCTGCGATGCGTGTTCGATCGTTTCATGTTGATTGGTTCTTTGCTCGTGAATAATCAATAGTTGATCAAACTAAAATTATCGGAGTACCACTATCACCCTCACTCCCAACAATGAAAAGAAACATTCACACAATAATAAAAACAAATCAATATAAGATATGAAACCAATTTAAACAGTAAAGAACCAAGAAGAAGATGCTTTGTATTCACTTAATAATCTTCAATACAATTTCATATAGGTGTAACAAATAGAAAAGCACGACTTATTCTAGTAATTAAGACTTAGTCAATACTAACAGTACATTCACTTAGCTAAACACCATCATGTCATCAAATGAGAGGACACACGAATGTTTCTCGATCGTCTTCTTCTTACAAACTGCTATCGACTTTCTTACTGCTTCCCCTTCAACTGGTGCAAGTTTCATTGTTGGTAAATCAATAGCATCATGGTGATCGTCTGAGAATTTGTTGTTAACGATTTTAGGAAACTGAAGTTTTTCAAATAGTTTTCCTACTTTAATGTCGTTGTGGCTGAAGTAGACGTCGTCAGCTAAAAGATCATTGTTGGCATTGGCAATAAGCTTATCTACGTATATCTCTTTACCAATTATTTCAACCTTACTTGCATGATCGCGTTGGCCAAAGAATTGTTTGGAATGAGAATCTGCCATATAAAAATCCAAATTGTTAAAATCAACAGTAGGAATAAAAAAACGATTATTGTAAATGAAGACTACCTAAACTGAGACGTACCCAAGAACACATAAAAATTTGAGACAGCACAAGCAACTCATCGGAGATCCAGAAATCAAAGAAATAGCGAAAAACATATATACATACCATTGGAATCGCCAATTTTGAAGGCTTTAGAAGCAGACCATTTTTTGTAACCGGGCATGTTAACAGTAATGCATCCATTGTTATCGCCAACTACGTAAAGTTTAGCCATCGAAGAAGCAACGTATAAAACAGCCAGAACCATGAAAAACATAACTTTCTCAAGTTCAAGACTGACTGCTAATATTATGCATTACTATAGTATGACTGTATGAGAGACTCAAGATCTAGAAACAAACTAAGAAGTAGAACATTAGAATAGTAGTGTTTTTTTAAAGAGAGAAGAAGAGACAATAGGAGGATTTGAGAGCTCTTTCTGACCGTAATACAAATGCTACCTAACAACACAGGGGATATATCATGGCTTCTATTAAATATAGTCCACACATTTATTAACCATAGCCCAAATTTTTTTAAGTTAAAATGAAAAGTCAAAAGTTAAAATGAAAAACCAAACAAGTTTTAATTTTGACATAAATTTTTCATTAACAATTAAAATTAAATCCCTCATACTCAAAATCAAAATAAACCCTAACTTTTTTTCTTGGTCATACTTAAAATTAATTATCATTGTTTTTTTAGTATTCTCACAAATTGAAAAATTGTTATAAACCCTAATTCTTATTTCCCCAAAAACAAAAAAACTTTAACTCTATTTTTCTCTAAAATAATTTTTTCTAAATCATGATTACATTAAAATTGATGTATATATTCTACTTGTTCTCTTAAAAAAATTCCACAAAAACATCCATACTAAGGTTTTGTTCTTTTCCTACAACCATTCTCATAGAACTCCATAAACATAATATATAAAACAAAATCTCTAAGATGATGTATTTTTATTCTTAATCATGATTATACTAAAACTGATTGATGGTATTGATTCTTATTCAATCAAGAACAACCATTTTTGTTGTTGTTGTTGCTGATGATGATGTTGATTTTGGGATTTTAATGATTATCTTATTATTTTGGGCTATATATAAAAATTATATATAATTTTGTGGGCTATGTAGAATGATTATAAAGGTCTGTTTGGTTAGCATAGACACTTATTTGGATGGGCTATGGTTAATAAATGTATGTGCTACATTTAAGAGAAGCCATATCATATATATATAATTTGATTTTGAAAGCGTTATACTGTGAGATGTTAGAAATCAACACTTTAACATGTGAGTAGGTAGGTCATTGTAGAAATCAACAAGCTCTATGCTTCCAATTTTATGTTGTATGACTTACCTAAATTTTTACATACAGTTAAAAAAGTCATCTTGCATGTCATTTAGCACGGTGGAGATTGTTATTTCTTCGTGACAAATTAATGGAGCTTGCTGATCTTTTACTGGATGCAATCTGATATATAAACCGAAGAAAATGCATATATATAATGTAGTATATATGACTTGATTAATCAAGAAGGTGGGCTGCTAAGACTGTCGGTGGTGGACAGTGGGCTGCTAAGGTTGTCATGTAGTGAAGTGAATGGAACTAGTAGGCTGCTAATAGGCTTAGGGTGGTGGACAATGGGCCACAAGGTAGTAGTGAATTATGTTGACATTATGTCCACATTTCTTCACCCATTCTCACTATATAAGAGCTTGTATTTCTCATTTGTAACTTATCCCAAAATCAGTTTTAGGATCATAGAGAGTTAGAGAAACATTAGTAGTGTATGCTAATAGAGAGAGTAAGGTCTTGTTCTTGAGAGAGGAGTTTATACTCTTGTAACCTTGTTCATATCATAGTGCAACGTTATCGTCGTCTTCCAAAGTGGATGTAGATCATCTTGATCGAACCACTATAAATCCTTGTGTTGTGTGTGTGCCTATTTTACATTTGTTTTCATTTCTATTTCAATTCTCTATTGATTGTGCTTAGAAGAGCCATTGGTCATAACAAATTGGTATCAGAGCGTCGGGTAAAAGCGATCAACGATGGCGGCAAAGTATGAGATTGAGAAATTTGATGGAAGGAATGATTTCAATTTATGGAGGCTAAAGATGAGGGCTGTTTTGGTGCAACAAGGTTTGGTAAAAACTTTGAAGGGGGAAACGGCTCTAGCAACAACATTGTCGAAGGAAGAAAAGGATGATCTCTTGGAGAAAGCACATGGATTAATTTTATTGTGTTTAAGCAACGAGGTCTTGAGAGAAGTGGCGGCGGAAACGACACCGGACGGGCTATGGAACAAGTTGGAGAAAAGGTATATGACTAAATCTGTAACTAATCGTCTATATCTTAAAAAGAAATTACATACTCTTAGAATGCATGAAGGAATGTCTATTATAGATCATATTGATGATTATAATAAAATTCTCTTGGATTTGGCTAATATTGAGGTCAAAATTGAAGATGAAGACCAAGCTTTGGGTTTGCTTTGTTCCTTACCACCATCTTATGAAAATTTTGTTGATACCGTAATGTATGGAAAAACTACAATTTCCATGGAAGACGTTAAAGCGGCTTTGAACTCTAAGGAGTTAAAGAAGACGGGTATCGACGACAAAGATAATTCGGGAGATGGGCTATTCGTTAGAGGAAGAGGAAACCAAAATGGCGGATTTTATAGGAGTAGATCAAAGTCAAGGTCTAAATCAAAATCCGGTAAATTCTATTGCTATCATTGTAAGGAAAAGGGGCATTTCAAGAAGGATTGTCCAAAATTGAAGAATGTCGAGAAGAATACTAACCAAGGCACCGCAGCAAATGTTGAAGCATAAAGTGATGATGGAACGGTTCTCACGGTTCATACCGAAAGCTCGGAGAATGGGTGGATTCTTGATTCGGGGTGTACTTTTCACATGTGTCCTCATAAAGAGTGGTTTACTACTTATCAAGCTAGAGAAGGTGGTGAAGTTCTTATGAGAAACAATGTCACTTGTAAAGTGGTGGGTGTATGTACAATTCAAATTAAGATGTATGACGGTATGGTGAGGACTTTAACCAAGGTTAGGCATGTTCCGGACCTGAGAAGAAATCTTATTTCTTTGGGTACGCTTGATTCAAATGGATGCAAGTATCAAGGTGAAGGTGGAGTTATTCGCGTCTCAAGAGAAAGTCTTACAATAATGAAGGGTGAGAGAATTAATGGTCTTTATACGCTGCAAGGTACTACTGTGACGGGTGATGCAGCTGTATGTTCTTCAAGTTCTGAGGATGATACTACCAAGTTGTGGCATATGCGTCTAGGGCATATGAGCGAGAGGGGGTTGGCTGTTTTGAGCAAGCATGGATTGCTTTGTGGTCATAAAACAGGCAAGCTTGATTTCTGTAAACATTGCGTCTTTGGAAAGCAGTGTAGAGTCAAGTTTAGTACAGCTATTCATAACACCAAAGGTATTCTGGATTATATTCATTCTGATCTTTGGGGTCCTTCTCGGGTCGATTCACATGGTGGTGGTAGATATATGCTGACGTTCATTGATGATTTCTCAAGGAAAGTATGGGTATTCATACTTAAACACAAAGATGAAACTTTTGTCAAGTTCAAGCAATGGAAGACTATGGTGGAGAAGCAAACCGGAAGACAAATCAAGTGCTTGAGGACAGACAATGGTTTGGAATTTTGTGGAGGTGAGTTCAATGAGTTCTGAAAGGATCAAGGGATTGTGAGACACCGCATAGTCAGAAAAACACCACAGCAAAATGGTGTTACAGAAAGGATGAACAGAACCATAATGGAGAAGGCACAGTGCATTCTCTCCAATGTCGGGTTACCAAAGCAGTTTTGGGCAGAAGCAGCAAACACATCAGCTTATTTAGTGAAAAGATCTCCATCGACTGCCATCGACTGCAAGACTCCAAATGAAGTTTGGACAGGTTCGCATGCTAACTATGAAGACTTGAAGATATTCGGATGTCCAACCTATGCTCATGTGAATGAGTGGAAGCTAGAGCCTAGAGCAAAGAAGTGTATATTTCTTGGGTATGCAAAGGGCGTGAAAGGCTATAGGTTATGGTGTCCAGCAGAAAGATCAAACAAGTTTCTTATCAGCAGAGATGTGAAATTTGATGAGCAATCGATGTTGAAGCCAAAGAATGAAGAACTAGATGGAAAAGCTGAAGAGGGTGTTAGCGATAAAGTGGAGCCTGGTGACAAGGTGGAACTTGAGGTGCAAGTTCAAGGAAGCAATAAGATTGTTGTTTCTGATGATGATGATGATGATGATCAAGATATTGTGCAAGAACCTGCCCAGGAAGAAGAAGCACAAGGTCATCAGTACAATCTTGTAAGAGACAGAGAGAGGAGGCAAGTTAGACAACCTCAGAGATACGGCCATGCTGATTTGGTTGCATATGAATTTGTAGTAGGCGAGAGCATAGATAGGGATGATCCAACAACCTATGAAGAAGCAATCAGTGGTGAAGAATCAGCAGAATGGAGCGCATCTGCAATTGAAGAAATTGAGTCTCTTGACAAGAATGGCACTTGGGAGATAGTTGCAAGTGCAGTTGGTAGCATCATGTATGCTATGGTTTGTACAAGGCCGGATATCGCACAAGCTGTGAGTGTGGTAAGTAAATACATGGGAAGTCCCTGGAAGGCTCATTGGCAAGCTGTAAAGTGGATTTTGAAGTATCTAAGGGGAAGTACAAATGTTGGTTTAGTGTTTGATAAAAACTATGGTGATTCAACAAATGTTGTGGGTTATGTTGATTCTGATTATGCAGGTGATCTTGATAGAAGAAGGTCATTGACAGGTTATACTTTTACATTGTGTGGTAGTACTATCAGTTGGAGGTCGGTTTTGCAAAGCGCAGTTGTATTGTCTACAACTGAGGCAGAGTACATGGCAGCCGCGGAAGCAGTGAAGGAAGGTATATGGTTGATGGGTTTGGTTGGTGATTTGGGTTTCAAGCAAGAGAATGCAACTTTGTTCTGTGATAGTCAAAGTGCCATTCACTTGACCAAGAACCAGATGTATCATGAGAGAACTAAGCACATCGATGTCAGGTATCATTTTATCAAGGATGCAGTTGAGGAAGGTAGGATAGCGATGCTAAAGGTTCCTACGACGGATAACCCTGCATACATGTTGACGAAGCTAGTTCCAAGTATCAAGTTCAAGCATTGCTTGGACTTGGTTGGTGTCAACAGGTGTTGAGAGCCCTTGAGGGGCTGAGAGAAGACGATGATGATGAGTGGTGATGGTATTCAAGTCAAGGTGGAGATTTGTAGTATATATGACTTGATTAATCAAGAAGGTGGGCTGCTAAGACTGTCGGTGGTGGACAGTGGGCTGCTAAGGTTGTCATGTAGTGAGGTGAATGGAACTAGTAGGCTGCTAATAGGCTTAGGGTGGTGGACAATGGGCCACAAGGTAGTAGTGAATTATGTTGACATTATGTCAACATTTCTTCACCCATTCTCACTATATAAGAGCTTGTATTTCTCATTTGTAACTTATCCCAAAATCAGTTTTAGGATCATAGAGAGTTAGAGAAACATTAGTAGTGTATGCTAATAGAGAGAGTAAGGTCTTGTTCTTGAGAGAGGAGTTTATACTCTTGTAACCTTGTTCATATCATAGTGCAACGTTATCGTCGTCTTCCAAAGTGGATGTAGATCATCTTGATCGAACCACTATAAATCCTTGTGTTGTGTGTGTACCTATTTTACATTTGTTTTCATTTCTATTTCAATTCTCTATTGATTGTGCTTAGAAGAGCCATTGGTCATAACATATAAGAAGAACATACGGAGTCTGAAGAACTTCAAACTGTTTTTGGTGGTTCAAAAGAATCTACCAGCATTCAAGAATCTGTTACACCAAAGGAATTTAGCACATGGTATGTGCACCCATGTAAGGTGATGGGCAAAACAAATGAAAAACAACCATTCTAACCAACGGGAATGATTAATGAGAAAGGATCCTTTCACTTTTATTCTCCTGTTGTCTCACACGTTGGAAGTTATTTTTGTGAACATAAATCAAACCGTAACGGACTCGAAAGAAAATATTCCGGGGTTATGTTCGTCTTCCCAAGTTCTACATGCCCTACCCGAAATTGAGAACATTCCGAAATATAAAATCTCACAATCTCCTGATCTTAATTTAAATGGCTAAAAGTAAGTAGTAGATGATGATGTTTTACATCTCGGAATATTCTCATTTTCGGTAGGAAAGTCGATATTTGTAAAAGAAAAACATATCCCCAAAATATTCCATTTCGGTTTGGTTTTTATTTGTAAGAATTACGTCTAATATGTGAGATAGTGTGAGAGGATCCCTACTCATGATTAATTTGGTTAAATTTCTTTGTCAAACTCTACGTCTATACGACTACAAGTGTCTATGAAATTTTCATAGCCAAAAAAGAAAAAAAGACTCGAATATGCAAGTGAGTAAACTTTACTAAAACACCTCTCGAATTTTATATATAAAAAAATTTAAATGAATAAACAGAAAAAAATAACTAAAGTTATGTACACATTCAATAGAACTAGAACTGAAAATCAAATTCAAGAATTGAGTTTTTGTTGATCGTATTACAGAGAGGTAATCAACCTCTATTTATATTTACATGAAGATACAATAGGAATAATATTTATGGGATCAATTATAATAATGGTGATTGACCCTTGATTGTCTCGGACCTATGTCAATGCTAACTAATTTAGGAAACACAATATATGATATCAATGCTAACAGCTGAAATCACTCTTGACGTAAGGTATGCATTAGCTGGATATGACATGTCAATTTGTACATCTCAATACCCCCCCTCAAGTTGGAGCGGGTGCAGAAATTTGACGAACGCCCAACTTGCTTACTAACTTCGTGAACTGGTTTGCACCAAGAGTCTTCGTAAAAAAATCAGCGAGTTGTGCAGCGGAAGCAATATGGCATGGACTGATAAGTTTTCTTTGGATCTTCTCACGAACAAAATGGCAGTCTATCTCAATGTGTTTGGTTCTTTCGTGAAAAATAGGATTCTCTGCAATGTGTATGGAGGCTTGGCTATCACAATAAATAGTAATAGGGGAGGCACAAGGAATGCGAAGATCATTGAATAAATAACGTAGCCACTGCAATTCAGCGGTTAAATTAGCCAAAGCACGATATTCTGCCTCAGCAGAAGAACGAGAAACGGTTGGCTGTTTTTTTGATTTCCAAGAAATGGGACTATCACCCAATAAAACAAAATATCCAGTTGTGGATCGGCGGGTGGTAGGACAACCAGCCCAGTCAATCAAAACCCCATCAACTCAAAGAACTACGAGAAGAAAGAAGAATGCCATGTCCTATAGTTCCCTTAAGATATCTAAGAACTCGTATCGCAGCATCAAAATGTGCAGTTCTAGGAGATGACATAAATTGACTTAAATAGGTAACCGCATAATTAATGTCGGGTCTGGTTACCGTAAGATAGAGTAAGCGACCAATAAGACGCCTAAATTGCGATGGGTCTTCAAGTGGAGCACCATCTGTGGGTAGTAACTTTAAATGTTGTTCCATTGGAAATGTTGATGGCTTTGCCCCAGTTAGGCCAGCATCACGCAAGATATCAAGAATATATTTCCTTTGACAGAGAAAAATTCCATCAGGAGAATGGGAAACCTCTATTCCCAAAAAATATTGTAAACGACCCAAGTATTTAATTGAAAACAAAGTCTCTAAACGAGAAACTAGATGTGAAATAACAGTAGAATCATTGCCGGTAATCACAATATCATCGACATAGACTAAAACATATAGAGATAAATATTTTCGATGAAGAGTAAACAATGAGTAATCAGCACTAGATTGTTGGAAACCCTCAGCAATAAGGGAGGACGAAAATTTCGCAAACCACTGGCGAGAAGCCTGTTTAAGACCGTAAATAGATTTTTTTAAACGACAAACTTGGTTAGGTTTACCAAATCCAGGCGGAGGACGCATATAAACTTCCTCATCAAGATCACCTTGAAGAAATGCATTGTTAACATCAAGTTGGTGTAAATGCCAACCTTTTATGGAAGCTAAAGAAAGCAGAACTCTAACAGTAACCAACTTTGCAACATGAGCAAACGTATCATGATAGTCCACCCCTTCAAGTTGGGTATAACCTTTTGCAACCAAACGAGCTTTGTATCGCTCGATACTACCATCGGATTTATATTTAATTTTGTAAACCCATTTGCAACCAATAATAGACTTACCGGTAGGAAGAGAATCCATCTCTGTCCAAGTATCATTGTCCTTCAAAGCCCGGACTTCTTTAACCATAGCATTACGCCATACTGGAATCTTCATAGCATCTTTAAAAGAAGTTGGTTCCGCTGTGTTCAAAACTGTAGTCAAAATTTTTTTATGAGAAGGGCTAAAATTTCCAAACGATAAATAATTTGTAAGAGGATAAGGTTGAGATTGAGAACACTCAACAGAGGAACAAACATAATCTTTTAAGTATGATGGTAAATTATGCGATCTTTCTGATCGTCGTAAAGCAGGACTAGAAGAGTTAACCGGATCAGCTGTGTGGTCCGAATCAAGTGTGGATTCATGAAAAATACTATTTTGAGAATCAGGTGGAAGTTCATGGATGTGGACACCTGTTTGGGAAGGGGATGTTGATGCATGAGTGTTAACATTAACTGGGAAGTCCTGAAGTGGTGAATTGTGTTGGTCTGCAACATGTGGAATGGGAGAAGGTGGTGTTGTAGACAAAGCAGGTGCGGAAGCAGGTGAAGAAGTATTAGTGGAATCCAAAGGTTGCATAGGTATATGTGAATATGGTGGAGAATCAAAGAAAAAATCATCCTCTGTAGATGACGTAGATGTAGTTGGTTTTGAGAAACTAGTCTCATCAAATGGAAAAATGTCTTCATGAAAGACAACGTCACGAGAAACAAACTTCCGACGTTTTTCAATATCATAAACAATATATCCCTTTTGAGCAAAAGGATACCCAAGAAAAATGCAAGGTGTAGCTCGTTGATCAAATTTAGTTTTAATGTTGATATTGCGAGAAAAACAAAGACACCCAAATACACGTAAAGTGGAATAATCTGGTGCTATACCAAACAATTTTTCATGTGGAGAAATATGATTTAACAGCTGTGTTGGCATTTTATTTATTAAGTAAGTTGCTGCCAGCAAACAATCCCCCAAAATTGAATAGGAAGGTTGGAATGAAAACGAAGAGCACGAGCTACATCAAGTAAATGTCGATGTTTTCTTTCGACAACACCATTTTGTTGTGGTGTATAAATACAACTACGTTGGTGAACAATTCCCATTTTAGAAAAATAAGCATGAAGTTCCTTTGATAAGAACTCAGTTCCGTTATCGGATCGAAATTTTTGAAGGTCAGGAATGATAAATGAACCCGACCCCGTAGACACACGACACACATGTTTCTTATATTGAGTAATAACCTGGTTAAAGAAGTAAAACAAGTATTTTAATGTTTCTGATTTTAATTTCATCAGAAAAACCCAAGTACACCGGGTGTAATCATCAACAATCGTCAAAAAATAACGATCACCATTCAAAGAAGGAACCGAAAAGGGTCCCCAAATATCACAATGAATTAATTGAAATGGAGAAGTACTAAAAGTAATACTTTTATTAAACGGTAGGCGAGACTGTTTTTCCATAGGGCAGATAACACATTTGTGATCCAAAGTAGAATGCATATAACTAAAACGATTAACTAGAAAGCGAAAACGACCTAAACTAGGGTGACCAAGGAGAAAATGCCACAGATCAAAAGGCTTATTTTTCATAAAGGAAAGCACCGAAGAAGAGCGCAATTGATATAGGCCTGAAACCAAATCACCCTGGCCAATAAGTTTCGTCGTCGGTCGGTCCTGAAAACGACAAGAATTGTGAGAAAAAATAACTTCACAATTCGAAGAAGAACATAACCTACTCACTGAAATGAGGTTAAATTTAAAAGATGGTAAATAATAAACATCCCTTAAAATCAAAGAGGGAGAAAGATTAACAGTACCAATATGGGAAATCAAAGCCCTTGTACCGTCAGGCAATAAAACACCCATATTGGGTGGGGCAAGTTTATAAGTTGAAAAGAATTTTAGAGATGAACAAGCATGGTGGGTAGCACCACTATCAATAATCCATTCGGTATCAAAAGAACATAAAAACGTACCAGCGAGATTCATTTTAGGTTGTTCGTCGGCAGTAGCAGGGAGTGAAGCAGCAAAAGCAGCCAAGCGAGCCAAATGATCAGCGGATAATCCAGGGAAAAGAGGAGAAGCAGTAGTTTGTGGAGGAACTATTCCCCGTGATGCTTCATAGTGTTGTGGTAGTACACCTTGGAAAACAAAAGAAGTGGTATCCAAAGTTGTGCCATCCTTGCGCTTGTGTTTTGGTGGATAACCATTCAGTTTGTAACAACGGTCTCTAGTATGACCATCCTTATGACAATAATCACAATAATAACTCCTCTTTTTGTTAATTTTGGAAGAGCTATCACCTTCATGGCGAGCGACAGCAAGAGTAGCCGATTCGACAACCGGAATGGTGTTAACCAAAGATTGTTGAACCTCTTCTTGTCGGACTAAGTTATAAATAGTTAACAAAGATGGAAACTCAGTACGTTGCAAGATATTAGAGCGGAGACCAGCAAACCTGTCATGGAGACCTTGCAAGAACTCCATTGCCCTATCTTGATTGAGATGATCAATAGCGTCCTTGGCATTAGCACAAATACAAGTACTTACTGGTCTAATAGCATCCATCTCATCCCAAATAGCACGAAGACGACCGTAAAAAACCATTACGGATGAACCATCTTGCTTAATAGAAGCAAGTTGTTGTTTCAATTGATACAGCTTAGGAGCACAAGATTCATCATACCTGTTCTCAAGATCTTTCCAAAGAAGAAAAGCAGTATGAGCATAAGAAACACTATCTTTAATGCTAGGAAGGATAGCAACATGAATCCAACCAATGACAAGACCATCTGCTCGCATCCATTCTCCGAGTTTTGTCGGGTCAGTTGGTTTAGAAATAGTTCCATCAATAAAACCAATCTTGTTCTTTACACGCAAAGCTCTCATCATCCCTATCTTCCATGACGCATAGTTATCACCGTTTAAGGGAGGACTGCAAAGAACAGCGTTAGGGTTGTCCGATGGATGAACAAAGAATGGATCACGATAAGAATCCACATCTAAAGAAATTGGAGAAGCCTGATCATTAGAGCTTGGAGTATTAGGAGGACTTTGATCTCCTGCCATAATAAAAAAAAAAAAAAAACACGAAGGAGAAGGGAAAAAAAAATGATAGGAAACGTTTTCCACAGGAATTTGATCAAACAACCTAAGATCAGATGTTCCTGCTCTGGACCATCAAGAATTGAGTTTTTGTTGATCGTATTACAGAGAGGTAATCAACCTCTATTTATATTTACATGAAGATACAATAGGAATAATATTTATGGGATCAATTATAATAATGGTGATTGACCCTTGATTGTCTCGGACCTATGTCAATGCTAACTAATTTAGGAAACACAATATATGATATCAATGCTAACAGCTGAAATCACTCTTGACGTAAGGTATGCATTAGCTGGATATGACCTGTCAATTTGTACATCTCAATACAAGTGCTAGAAAACTGGGCAGCCTTCCACGTTAATTCCTTTGGCAGTTGGACATGTTGCTAAAGGGCACCCATCCAAATTACTTCCCCACCAATCGAGAGTAACTCCATTGCTGTTCAAAAAGAAATACAAAGCCACTCCCATGAAAGCAAGACCAGCGTCAAGAGCTCCAGAAAGAAGATAATTGTGTCTTCTCCACCAATCTTGTCGGTATCTATACACGATGAACCCAGAAAGAAACCCAATAGTTGCAAAACTTGTGTAGTTTATCGCAGTTGCTGGAGGCATACTTGCTGTTGCACCCATCAGTACGGGCATATGTATCAGGCTAATCCATTTCTGCGCGGGAAATTTTTTATGCGCTAGCCAGACTAACACAGGTGCGATGGCTCCAACTAGGAAAAACCAATTTATGCCTGAATAAGTACCGAGATCTCCGAAAATTCTTCTAGGTCCAATTAATCCCCATATAACTGACGCATCATAGAACACATGATCTCCAGGACAAGTCCAGGGGCTATTAGCAGGAAGCAGTTTGGTGTTGCAGAAGTTAGGCACGGTTTCGATGAGCCACCATGCAGTTCCCAGGTATACTAATGCGGCTATTACTGTACCTACAACCTGATCCACAAAACCAAAATTAATTAAAAACAATCTTCGCAACTGTTTTTATGCTGAAAGAACGGGGTTTTCGATAATTCTTACTTGCGCCATAAACATTGCTCTAGGAGGAATCTTCATGTAGTGTCCTAGCTTGAAATCTTGAAGAAAAGTGAGGGCTTGAGTCATGCTGATGTACCCATACGTCTTGAAGCATATATTTGCAACAGGTTGCCCCGGGATAATTAAGCCGATAACGTATTCCGTTATGATGTTCAATCCCGGTGTCTAATTGATCCGGTCAGAAAAATGAATTACACAATCAAAATGAGTTGATAAATCAAAAAATTTAAGAGTGGCAAAAGAATAAAGTGAACTTACTTGGTTCGTTGTTGCAGTAATGATACCAATAGGAAGAGTGAAAAAAAAGGCAATTCCACAAGCGAACAGAACTCCCCACCATCGAAGCTGAAGCTGCGAATTGAAGTACTCACAAGAAAATATGGTTGCTGCGACAGTAATTATGAGTATGCACACGAACCACCATTCCGGTACTTGCTTGTACTTGGCCATTAGTCGTGTGTGTATATCCATCTTCTTCTCTTTAAATGCTGATTTTGCTTGCTCCATTATTTCTCTGCAAATAGTCAAGTAGGATTACAGATTACTGATCATGCTTGCGATTCAAAATATTTGACATGAATATGCAGTAAATAAAAAGTATATATACCTTCCATGAAACAGGAAAACATGAACAAGAGTGGCACTAAGTGTGGAAAAACCGACTCCATACGACATGGCAAATTGAGTGCTAAGGTGAAGAGGCCCACTGTTTTCATATGCTGGGAGATCAACTTGGAAATTTTTATTGACGATGCTGGAGATGTCGTAGTCCTGTCCGGATGTGGTGAAAAGCCCTTTGGAGAATATAGGGAAGTTCTTTGCCTTGTAGAAATTGAACCAATATGCTATCGGTGTTATAATGTACATGATAAGAGCAAAACCAACAGCTACATTTGCTGTGGCGAACCACGGATTCGCCAGCGGACTGGAGAGGTACGCGGTGGCTGACCAATCAAGAGATATCGCACCTATCCCAAGTCCACTCATACCAGATCCTAGTTGGTGCGCAAGAACAGACTTGGGGAATACCCAACAAACCCACGAAAGGGATGTTAACATTGGGAAGAGGTAGCCAGGTAAAATGTAGTATGCGAAGCTGCATATTAAGACGATCATGAAAAATTGAGTTCGCGTCATACCGCCTTTCTTCCGCTTATCTTTTTCGTGTAGTGCCCTGACAATAAAATTTGGTTCAGTAAGTTGCATTTTTTATTGTAATGCCCTGACAATAAAACAAAGAAAACTGCCACTGACATATGGGTCTGAAAAAAAGTGCATACAAATTCTACCTGAACAAAGAAACTTGAACAAGATTCGCCGGCCACCACATCGCAGCCGGTTCGACTAAAAATCTTCTGAACATCCCAGCCCAACCAAACCCAAGTACTTGAGTCGTAATGACGATGATTAGCGCAATCGGGAAACTGATGCTCTTTTTGTAAAAGACTTTAACAACATTAACAATATGAATAGCATAAACATTACCGGCACCAGAGTTAGCAAAAATGGTGATCAACACATGTTCTTTTATATTAAAAGGACCTGGATTCAACGTAAACTGATATCGAGTACCCTTGAAGAATTTACGTACTGTTATATATTTTGCCATTAGATGACCTAATGGAACAACAGCGATTTGTGCTGAAAGTGATGAAACCGACAAAGGTTCTTTCCTGTAGTAGAAAAACTGGTTCAAGAATGCAAGTGCGACACATGAAAGTGTTCCAAGAACCCACATTCGAAACGTTAATACCGGTATGGTTGGATCATCTGTAGTGTGTACTGTTAAGGCTACTTGTTTTACTGAGGAGTTCTCTTCAACTTCTTCAGCTATATCCATGACTGCAACACAGAGATCAAAATACTTTTATAATCTTTAGACGTCTAGGGTCCGAATCCCAGGGACTGTTCTTATTAAAGAAAATAGGTCTTTTGAAAAAGAAACAATTATTATTAAAGAAAATAGGTTTTTTTAATAAAAGTAAGTAAACTGATCAGACGAAGTTCTTACCTGCCACAATCAATCAGTGCGTCAATCAGTGCGTATAGTAATGGGGAGGCACCAAAAGAAAGAACTTCTGGTTCTCAGTGACAATACAAGATGAATAAATGAAATAATATATATTTTGAAGGCTATATATATATATATGAACCTACGGGAGATTTGATAAGGAATATACAGTTGTATATAGTGATAGAAATTGAAATGTTTCGGGACTCTGATACCATATTAGAAATTGAGATGAAACTTCGGAGCTCTGATAGCATCTTAGATTTATGATAAGAGTAAGGATCAGATGTAAACAAAGAAGACACAAGAGATTAAAGTGGTTCGGCACTAACGCCTACGTCCACTGAGAAACCCCGAAGGGTGAATGATATTGTTGCTCAATACTAGAGATGATTTACAAACCCCACACACATAAACTCACATAAGGAGAGCTCTCATCTCTCACTTATTGAGGACCCAATCTCACTAACTTTGGATGTCTACAAATGATACTACAAATGCCTATTTATACTAGTTAGCTAAGCCTCCAAGTGAGCAACTCCAAATTGAGTTCCACTTCCTTAGCCTACAAACTAGACTAACATTTTTATCACATGTTTTACATTATGGTATTTGAGCAACCTCTCTTGATCATTCTAGATACTTTGAACTCTACCTAACTCTAGACTTCTTTAAACCTTGTTCACATTTGTTCATATTAGACATTACAAATTAGGTAATTCCAACACTTATCTAGAATATCTTTGACTATATCTTCATGGTTGCATTTTATTTGGAGGATATATTCTAACACCCCCCTCAAGTTGAGCACGGAAATGTTTTGAAGTGATCAACTTGAACTGTTGTTGAGAAAGATGGTTTATCTTGGCAGGAGAACGTGATGGCATGATTACAGGTGGAAGAGCTCGATCTGGAAGGAAGTAAAGAAAACATGGCAGTAATGATGATGTTGTTTAGATGGAAGTTGTTGTGATGGGAGGATGACGAACTCGGTCTGCTGTCTGTGGAGTACGATGACGTTCATGGGAGGGAAGATCTCGAGATGTTGGTGGGTGAACTACAGATGCAGCTGTTGGTGGTACTACCGGTTCAACTGGTGGCTCAACTATGGGTGAAATTGCTGGTGCAGATGTTGGTGTACCTACTGCTTCAACTGGTGGCGCACCTATGGGTGCAGCTGTTGGTGGAAATATTGGCGCGCCTCTTGGTGGGACTACTGGTTCGGATGTTGGTGAAACTATAGGTGGAAGTACTGGTGCAACGGAGAACTTGTTGTATGATAAGTTGAGATGATTGAGAGTTGAATCCAAACGATGTGAAATATTACAAACAAGTATTCCAAGTGGACTCACACCCCCCTCAAACTCGAGAGGGTCGAGTTTGAATACATCCTGGACCTGAAGCATGGCAGGCGGATTGTAGCACACGGATTGCGGCCCGCCAACTGTGGCTGCATGCGGATTGTGGCCTACGGATTGCTACCCATGCAGAAAGGGTTACACTAAATGAGTGGCACGGAAGCCACAGATGCACACTGGCGGATCTGAGTGGTACGGAAACCATGGACATACTGACTGGAATCGTTTAACAAGACACTGACTGAGTGGCACAGAAGCCACGGATGCACACTGGCCGATCTGAGTGGTACAGAAACCACGGACATACTGATACTGAGTGGTACGGAAACCACGGACGCACACTGGCGGGGAAACTTGAGTGGTTACGGAAACCACGGACGCACACTGGCGGGGATACTGAGTGGTACGGAAACCACAGATACACTGATGCTGAGTGGTACGGAAACCACGGATACACTGACACGGAGTGGTACGAAAACCACGGATACACTGACACTGAGTGGTACGGAAACCACCGACACATGGATGGAAATGGATAGATCTGAGTGGGGTCTGGCTCTGATAGGAGTGGAAACTTAAACTTCATCTTGTAGCGGAAACTTAAACGCCCATTTGGATCGAACTTGGCTCTGATACCATGATAGAAATTGAAATGTTTCGGGACTCTGATACCATATTAGAAATTGAGATGAAACTTCGGAGCTCTGATAGCATCTTAGATTTATGATAAGAGTAAGGATCAGATGTAAACAAAGAAGACACAAGAGATTAAAGTGGTTCGGCACTAACGCCTACGTCCACTGAGAAACCCCGAAGGGTGAATGATATTGTTGCTCAATACTAGAGATGATTTACAAACCCCACACACATAAACTCACATAAGGAGAGCTCTCATCTCTCACTTATTGAGGACCCAATCTCACTAACTTTGGATGTCTACAAATGATACTACAAATGCCTATTTATACTAGTTAGCTAAGCCTCCAAGTGAGCAACTCCAAATTGAGTTCTACTTCCTTAGCCTACAAACTAGACTAACATTTTTATCACATGTTTTACATTATGGTATTTGAGCAACCTCTCTTGATCATTCTAGATACTTTGAACTCTACCTAACTCTAGACTTCTTTAAACCTTGTTCACATTTGTTCATATTAGACATTACAAATTAGGTAATTCCAACACTTATCTAGAATATCTTTGACTATATCTTCATGGTTGCATTTTATTTGGAGGATATATTCTAACATATAGAATCTTGGTGAACGCAGATATATGTTATCTAAAATATAATCAACCAATATTCATCCGTTTAGATTATAACTCTAATGTACATTGCTAGAAAACTGGGATTGTTCATTGTATAAATATACGTTTTCTAAAATGTAAAGCGGACTTAATATGGGAAGCCAGTTAATATATTATTAAGATTAATATGACTATGAAAATATCTGAAATCCAAGGGAATGGAATCTATCAAGATTCTTGTGTTAAATACATTTTTTTCCCCTCCTGATATTGTGGAGTCAGTTAAGTCATACATATCTGGAGACGGAGTAGAATCAGGGATTCTAGTTGAAAGCAAATGCGTATGAAACTTGGAGTAGAATTGTCAATTCAGTTGCAACTGTAAAGAGATGCAAACCATCATTCCCGCAGCAATCAATGGTGCGTATCAGAAGAATTGTATACAGACAAATTTATAAGCCTTTAGCCTGTTTGGAAAACACATCAAAAGTAGTTTTTCGATTTATAAAAGTCGTAAAATTAGAAATCAGTTTGTGTGTTCAAATTTCAAAACAATTTCTAAAAGTTGAAAAGTTAACTTTTTATAAAGCAAAATAGTTTTGTTTTTGACTTTTACTTTTAAAAAATCAGAAATCAGAAACAAATTTGTATCCAAACATGCTAGTAATTTTCATTATGGTGCATTATGTGAAGTTAGTAAAATGGATTTATGCAGTGTGGGATTGACCATTTGGTCGTTGACTGTAAAATTTTTATAAGTAAGTAGTTTGGAAATTATTTGTCACTGTCGCATTTCCGTTATGATTTTTTCCTATACAAGCTACGGTGGGGTTATACAATGCTGTTGTGTTTCAAGTGTATGTGTCAATTGAGTCTTTGTTTTTCCTAATTATCCATCTAACGATACCGCGAACACCATAAATCTTTGCGATTCCTATCAAAACCAAAATAGGTGGAAAGAAGAAGCCCTTTTTCTGTTTTTTTTTTCTTTCTTAATCCCAACTTCTTCCAATAAGCAAAGCAAGCAATATGGTCCAAATATAAAATTTGGCTATGTCTTCTATATTAATTATTAATTAATATAATAATATGATTTCAGTTGAATTTTCTCTGTTATGGTTAAAAGCTGAATCAAGCTCGTATCTTAGAGTTTCTGGCTCCACCGGAAAATATTTAGACCAATAGGAAATTATCATACAAAGTTTAACATATATAATAATAAATTCTAGAACTTTTGGTCCCACATAAAATATTTAGACCAATAGGAAATTATTTTATAAAATTTAAAATACATAATAATAGTTGCACCGGTTTAAATTCCCGAATCTAAAAAACTATTGCACGGGCTACGCACGTTTAAGACTTGGACAACATAACAGAGCCCGTGCAGCGCACAGGCGCACATCTAGTATATATAATAGACGAGCATGGAAATTAAGTATGGGTCCGTGGGATACCCATAGTGCTTGCATATTTGCCTTGGGTGGGTCTATATCTCAAAAGCAAAAGGAGAGAGTGCCGTGGATAGATGTATTACACAAAGTTAAAGCTCATCAGATTAGATATGAACTAGCACAAATTGAGTTCTTATTTTTCAACAAACGTAGTGAGTCTAAACAACTGCAGGAATTATTCTAATCCACCAAAAACATGTGGTTGAGCTCCTTAATTTAATAGCTGGTGGTTCTCCATATGCAGGCAGCCTCGTGAGATTGGAATTCTTACTGTATAGTAAAAACCACTCCATTTGCGTATTTTCTTAGTTTTCTCTTGCCATGGTGCTAAACGTGGAAGCTAGAACTGTTGGAGCCATGTTCTTCCTGTGCTGATAATTCTATTTGGGTGCCTTCGGAGTTTTTTTTTTTTTTTGGAAAAAATTATGATGTGGCCCTTGTGCCTTATCATCATATGGAATGGTTTAATCTAAATGACATGTCTCTACACCTAAAAGCAATTCCTATGAGATGACCAAACTTGGAATTTGTTCATTTTGCTCCCATTGTGGAATGAACAAACTTGAAAAATGGATGTTCAAATGAACAAATCTGATGGTTTGAACATTGAGTCGGTACACTAGACGCACGTCTACTGTAATGGCGCGCGTCGTCACCAAGAGCGCCAGCGTCTTTCTGCCGAGCGACATCGTCAGTCCAAGAGCGCCAGAGTCAGAAGGAATGTCGCCTCTCACATATTCTCTCTCCAAAACCTGATTATTATAATTATGGTTTATTTTTTACTATTAATTTTATTAGTTAAATAATCTGTGGGACTAAACTCTTATTAGTTTATATAAATAAAATCATTAGTGGGACGCAACTCTTATTAGTTTATGTTAATAAAATCAATAGTAGGACCCTAAAATATCAGATTTGTTCATTTTGCCTTGTTTCCCATAGTGGAGAATGCAGTTTGTTCAGCCACGTGCATGAACAAATTTTTATTTATGTTCATTGCCATAGGAACTGCTCTAAGGTTATGTATTTTCCCATGAAAGTAGGTGTCCTTTGGAATTGGTTCACATGTCTATTGTGACTCTTGATGGAAGAGTTATTTAAGGAGATCAAGAACAAGTCCCTACACTCACAGAAAAAGAATCTCTACATTCTGTAACCATCATACAAAGAGAAATAAGGAACAGTAAGAGTGTAGATAGACTTTGCAATAGTTATTCTTCCTTCATAAATTTTGTTGTTTTTGCTTCGATAATCGATATTGGACATGCTTGTTTATTATAATTTCTAGGTTAATGGAGAACAAATAAGGCAATACAGATTTTGCATAGAAACGAAAAGAGGTTTTAGAATCGAAGAGGATAAATAAACTTGAGATAGAAGTTAAGAGCTGAAAGCTATAAGCTTGAAATTAATATTCTTTATCAGTACTGTACTTGACATCAATGAAGGCGCCTGTTTATATAGGCTCTAAACAACCGACTAAAGATCTAAATAAAGAAGTTAACTAAGAATAGAACTACTAAACAAAGAAATAAACGAAACAGAGTTGTAACAAAACTAGGAAACTAGACAAAGTCTAGAAGCTTCTGAGCTTAGTTTGAGATTGATAAGGGATGTCCTGCATCATTCCCTCCTTCTTGAAAAAAAAAAAACTCGCCTCTGAGTTAAGTAAAAGATCATTATCACCATGAAAAGTGAATATCTCTAGAGCATTGAAAACATTAGAAATGTTCCAGTCTTTAGGAAGGTCAATGACATATGCATTGTCACTCATTTTCTTCAGAATTTTGAAAGGACCATACCTTTTCATCTTAGTCTTGTTATAAGTTCCAACATGAAACCTTTATTTACGTATATGAATCATAATCAGCTCACATTCTTTAAATGTCTTTAATCTCTTATGCATATCTGCAACATTCTTGTACTTAGCATTAGACTCAGCTAGTTTAGCTTTGACTTCGTGATGTAGTTGAGAAGCTTGTTCTAAGAGAGTATCAGCCTTGACATTCGAAGTATGAAACTTAGGAATAACAACTAAGTCCAAAACATGATTAGGTACCTTAGAATAAACAATTTCGAATGGAGTCTTACCAGTGGATCTATTTACTGAAGTGTTGAAAGGAAATTCCATATGAGGTAGTAATATATCCCATTGCTTAATGTTATCCATGCATTTAGCTCTAATGAGATTGCCCAAAGATCTGTTTACTACTTCAGTTTGTCCATCAGTCTGTGGATGAGAAGTATCACTGAATTGTAATGTAATACCCAAACGTATCCATAATGTCTTCCAGAAATAGCTCAAAAATTTCGTATCCCTATCAGAAGTGATGGATTTAGGAACACCATGTAAACAAACTATCTCTTTATAGAATAGAGATGCAATACTTGAAGCCTCAGTAGACTTTTTGCAAGCAATAAAGTGTGCCATTTTGGAATATTTGTCTACAACCACCATCACAGAATCATTTCCTCTTGCCGTACGTGGTAATCCAAGAATAAAATCCATGCTCAGGTCAACCCATGGAGCATCAAGAATAGGTAACGGTGTATAAAGCCTAGTATTTTGAACTGTGCCTTTAGATTGCTTACAAACCATGCATTTCATAACATATCTTTGTACATCTCATTTCAGAGCTGGCCAAAAATATCTTTCCTCAACAAGGGAAATAGTCTTGTTCCTTCCAAAATGACCACCAAAACCACTCCCATGCAGTTCACGAATTAAATCTAAACGTAAATAACCATTAGGAATGCAAAAACGATTACCTTTGAATAAAAAACCATCCTGGATAAGAAAATCGTTAACTCCATGAGCTCCAGAATTGCATTGTTCCTACATTGTCTTGAAATCTGCATCTTCAGCATAGATATCTTTGATGTAATCAAAAGAGAAACTTTCATTACGAATAATAGCTAAGAGATGACTTCTTCTGCTTAAATCATTTGCAACTTGATTCATTTTTCCACTTTTGTGCTTAATGGAAAAAGTATACTTATTAATTGTTGAAATCCATCTATCATGGATACGGTTGACTTTGGATGAAGTCTGAAGATATTTCAGAGCATGATTATCAGTATTGATGACAAATTCACGATGCACTAAATATGTATGCCATTGTTGAGTGCCTGAACAAGAGAAAGTAACTCCAACTCATATGTAGACCAATTATTTTGTGTATCATATTTTTTTTCACTATGGTAAGCAACTGGGTGTCCATCTTGAGATAACACGGCTCCAATTCCAATAATAGAAGCATCATAATCCACTTGAAATGGTTTAGAAAAATCAGGCATGACAAGTATAAAAGATGTACAAAGTTTTTCTTTGAGAGTGTTAAAACTTCTATCAGCTTCTTCAGTCTAAATAAACGTTTCCTTCATCAAACAATCAGTAAGAGGAGCAACAATGATGCTGAAATTCTTCACAAATATCCTATAAAAGGAAGCTAAACCATGAAAACTTCTTATCTATTTAATATGAGTAGGAACATGACATTCTACAATAGATTTGACCTTAGAAGGATCCACATGAATACCTTTGTGAGAAATTACATAACCCAAAAATGTAACTTCAGGTGACATGAATGTGCACTTCTTTAGATTCACAAACAAATAATGATCAGAAAGTGCTTTAAAAACTTGAGAAAGATGACTGATATCTTCTTTGGTAGAGTGACTAAAAATTAAGATGTCATCAAAAACAGAATATTAGAATACAAATCGGAAGACATCCTAGCAACCCCTACTTACATATTGAAAATTTAAAAATAATCAGTCTACCATCACCTACACTCTAACTTGATCGCTCTCCTATGGGAGTCACATAGGCCTTTGGCCACTTATCCCGAAGTATAACATCATCTCTGTCGCACAACACTGCACTTGGACCAATGATTTCCTCTAAGCATGCAGCGTAATTGTCATCAATCAACTGCTTGGTATCAGCATATGCAACTGGATTTTTCCTCAAGTTCCTCAAAAAGCAAAGACCAAACGACAAGAGTGCTACTGGCATCCCAATATCTTGTATATATGACAAGACAAAGTCAGTTTAACATATCATGCTGTTAACATTACGATCGGACTATACATTACTAAGAGCAATATATTCGAGGTCACCCGCTGATAAGAGCTATTAGAGATCTGATGATGTACTCCAGTGTTATTTTTCTGTCTTTCAGCGTCCTACTGTGCGTTCAAAGCTTCGCTTTTCTGCTTCTCTTTCCACACATTGTGCTTCTCTTCCTGCATCTTTGCCTTCATAAACTCAGAAACAAGAAACTTAGATCTAGAAACACCAGCACCCATTCCGCGTACGTATCCCTTTCAATCAGCGCCAAATATCTAGCCATATATAAGAGTTCAAATTCATTGAAATTCAGTTAAAAAAATAATGTAACACAAGGGCATTTTTTAGACTACTTAACAGATGGAAAGTCACCGGCAATTCACGAGGCGGCAATAACAGTATACATACACATAAAGAAAACTTCAGTTATAAAAAAGAACTTCAGTTATTAACAAATTTTTCAAATACAGTCTAGAACTTATGTCTTCAAGCATATGTTATCACGAGTTCAAAACTACTACTTTAAAAACTAATGAAATCTACATAGTGGTGCTGGTGCTCGCTATTCGAAGCAGCAATTACTACTAAAACATAAAATAAGACAGTTTTATAGATGCAACATTATTACAGTATGGCAATGTGATTATAAGAGATTGAGAACGATTGCAAATCGAATCAATAAGCATTACTGTAAGAGAGCAACGTAATCACTATCGCCATCCTATATGAAAATATGATCCAGTTGGAACGAGTTCTAGCAAAACTCAAGAAATTGAAACCTCATCCTTTCGAATTGTTTGTGTCAAAATTTACGTGCATAATCAAGAATTGACACTTTACTTGAAAATATAATCGAGTTGGAACGAGTTCGAGCAAAACTGAAGAAACTGTAACTTCATCCTTTCGAATTGAGACGATTTGCGTCAAAATTTACTTGCATAATCAACAATCGACACTTTACTTGAAAATTTGATCGAGTTGGAACGAGTTTGAGCAAAACTGAAGAAACAGGAACTTCATCCTTTCGAATTGAGACAATTTGCGTCAAAATTTACTTGCATAATCAAGAATCGACACTTTACTTGAAAATTTAATCGAGTTGGAACGAGTTTGAGAAAAACTGAAGAAACTGGAACTTCATCCTTCCGAATTGAGACGATTTGCGTCAAAATTTACTTGCATAATCAAGAATCGACACTTTACTTGAAAATTTAATCGAGTTGGAACGAGTTTGAGAAAAACTGAAGAAACTGGAACTTCATCCTTCCGAATTGAGACGATTTGCATCATAATCAAGACTCGATTCTTCAATTGAAAATTTGATCGAGTTGGAACGAGTTTGAGCCAAACTGGAGAATTGGAACTTCATCATTTCGAATTGAGACGATTTGCTTCAAAATTTACTTGCATAATAAAGACTGACACTTCAATTATAACAAATAAAAAAAAAACAGAAAAAAAAACAATATGAATATTTTTTGATTAAAGTTCTACCAAGTTTGAACGAGTTCGAATAAAACTGAAGAAATCGAAGCTTCTGTTCTTTCGGATTGAGGCGATTTGCAATTTGCATCAAAATTGTGTAATTTTAATAAAAAAATCCCTTACTCAATTGTAATAAATATAAAAAATAAAAAGGATTAAACTCAAATTAAATGCAACTCAACATTTTTATCATAATTGAATATCTCAATGAAAAGGATTAATGTAAACTGAGATCCAAAGTAAAAATTCAAGAAGTACATTAGGAAAAAAATTTAAAGTAACATTTGTATCATAATGAAAAATTCCACTCAAAATCCAGTACTGATAAATATTATCGCGAGCCATTGTTGGAATGCTTATTGGTGTTGATCTTCTGCCTCTCCTAATTTTCCTGTAACATCATAATTAATAATCAGTACAACACTTTGATAAAATCAAGAAACAGTTCAATTCAAAAAACTTAAACTTACAAATGCATCTTCTTCCGAATTACTGTTATCATCTATGTTCGCTGCTATTATGGAAGATTCTTTAGTTATGCCGGTAAAAACAAAAGGATCCTCAAACGCATTCACATTAGGACCTTGTTGTTTTGGAGATTTTAAAACACTATGCCGCTTCTTATCAGGCCTACTCTCATCCGTGCAATAAAAAACTTGGATAGCTTGAGAAGAATGGATTAATTGGAACACTCTTCCATGTTGTTGCCGAGGTCACTGAACATGTCGACAATTCTCCGACCAGAATCTTCACAATGAACATTATTACCAGGTAAATTAGGAGCTGGATTAACATTGACAACATCTGGACGAGGCTGTTCTCCATGATGTATCCAAATTATGTATGGGGATACCAGATTTTTGCAAATGCAAATGTATTTCCTCTAGAGATATTGTTGTTTTGTTGAAAAAAACTTACATTTCGAGCATGGACAGAGGTATAATCTATCTGCCACTCAAGTATCTTTTGCAAATTAACTTGATAAATGATTCAACTCCTTACAAAAATTGAGTTGACTCTCGTGGAGCATCCATCCATTCTTTGCTTGGAGGTGTAATAGACATCACTTCAAGTAAACCTAAATGACATACATAAAATTCAATATGATGCTAGTCAATAATCTGTAAGACATGGATCAAATCAAATAAAAATTTGTTCTAACTTCCGCATTAAGAACACCATGGATTTCAAATGCAGTTACTGATTCCTTTTATGTGAGACAAATTCACAAGCCACAACAATTTTCCCATTAACAACAACCACTTAATGTAAATTGATACTATTAACAAAAACATTAATTAACACAAGTAGTATCAAAACAGTAAACGTAAATATGCAAAACTTCAATTGGATCCCTAAAATTTGCAATCAGATAATGTTGAGATGTATTCCTTCCTGCTAATAAAGCTCTCACTTTCTTTGATTTGGCATGCATACTCATTAGACTCCAAATAAACGAGACAAGTCACTACTGTATACATCACAGCTTTCATTGATCAAGTACGAGCCATTACCAAAATGCACATTCAACAAAAAACTTTATTTATTCTATCGGATAATTACAATATAGATAGCTGAACAAAAACATGGATATTTTCAAAAGGATCACTACTCAGTACTCACTAGTGGTCTGAATTTGGTGCTTCTCCTGATCTCATTGACATCAGTTCTAGCCAAGGGTCTAATGAGAAGTTCCAATGCAAGACGGAGCAGGGAAGATAGTTGGAGTTTATGTACAAGTTTATGGTGGTCGTGGACAAATTTTATACACCGAGAAACCATTTAGCTGGGAAGAAAGCTGAAGTTGTTATTGATTTGACACTTTAAAAACGAAAAGAACAAAACATAGATTGGAGAATATCCACTAAGTCAAGTGCCACAACCCTAAACTTTTGAATGGGAAGTTGCTATGGAAAGAACGATTTAAAAGTTCATCATAAAATGGGTGAATCACATACGGACGGAAGCATAAAACCAGGGTCAATCAGAGCAAGGGTCACAAACAAACTCAAGGACCAGTAATGCAAGGATTCTGACTTAGAACACAAGACTAAGAATATAACGCCATCAATATGAAACAACATAAAACCCCGAAAGTACGACTTGTGTACTAGCAAGTGATTCATGTATCTTGTCACAAATATTAACACCTTTTAATAGAATGAAATACAATTGCACCAAAACTCACCTCTTGATAGATACTTTGGCATTCATGAACTGTCATACTAACTCCTATGAAGCTGAATCCTAACCCTGTAATTCTTTTGCATCATTTCAACAAATCCTTGTAAGAGAAAAAAAAAAGACACTTAACAACATTTACTAAAAGATTGAGACTGAAAGGTTATGAGCTATAGCATTCACAAATGTAAACTTTAAAGCTCAAGGATAAGAAATATAGATGATTGAGTCGCATTCATTCACAAATAAATGTTGCACATTAGGTCTCTGAGATTAAGACTCAAAGGTTGCATTCATATATATTTAAGCAAGTACAGGTTAACACTTATCTGCTCGTGATGCGTGAAGGTTAATAGTAGTTCAAAGCTATTCAGTTTTTCTTGTGCTCCAGGTTAGGTCAGTACTCCTAACAACATGCATTAATTAGCTGTAGAAAGTTTTCTATAGCAATTTGGAGACTACCAACAACACAACACCATTAACTATTTAGTCAAACTAAGAAAGCAATAAGATATAAAATCCGCAATGCTCAAGCATGTTTAACACTGAAATGCAGTCGATAAAGAGAGTTCAGCGAAGTTACTGTCAAGAGCATCCTATAAAAGGCAACTACAGATACTACAAAAATTGTGTATCACAGGAGCCATACAAGCAGCAGTAGGAGCTAAGCTTCGCCGCCAGTTTCTCTTACAACGTAACAAATGTTAAAAATAAAAGTGATAAAACTAAAGGAGCAGCGAATTGTGAATTACTGGACACAACTACACGGATTTATTATTAGATTGTGCCATCATTCACCCACATAACTATAATCCTTAACATATATTGTAATGGGTAATGCTTTGTTTCAATTTTTCACTGGTAAAAATCACATTTATAGAACCTCATACCAATAATAAAAGAATGAACTTAATCCACTACATAGATCAATAATCAAAGCAGACATTAATCAAATAATCATTAAATTGTATGAAGAAAAAGGGATTTTCAAAAATAGATTTGAAAACCCATTTCAGATTCATGCAACAAAACTAAACAAATTCATTCCTTTCCAATTTCTACATTAACCAATTTATCAAATTAACCAGAATTTTTGGATCTTATTAGATAATATTTTGGTCCGATTTTTTGATTAACCAGACAAGAGCTTCAGGAAAAAAAAAAGAATCAAAGATGAAAAGGGATTTGAAAATTACTTTAATTAGATATCTTTTTCTTCTTCGATTTCCTCTTAGGTTTTTCTAGCAAAATAACAGAGAGAAAGGTTTGAAGAAGTGAATTCAGAAACCACTTTCATGCAATCAAACTAATCAAAATCACTCCTTCCGAATTTCTACCTTAACCAATTTATAAAATCAAAATCTTTGCATGTACAATTTTGGTCTCCAAAATCAATTGTTTAGGGACCAGATAGAAACTTGAGAAAAACCCAAATACAACGATGAAACGAATTTGAAACTTACTCGTCGTCTTCTTCTTCCTCTTCTGAGTTAGATCTCCTCTAGGGTAGTTCGGTTTTGGAGCGAAAATAACAGACGACGGGGTGAAGGTGAAGAGTGAACTCAGCTCTTTTGGTATTGGGGTTTTCTTTCGATTTTGGGGTTCGTTTGATCTGAAACAATATAGCTCTATATGAAATACGTATGGAAAGTACGCTGGTGGATAACCATGATAACCATTTCTGATGCATTTTGCTAAGCCGGTGGATAGCCATTTTTTGGCACATAATAAAAGAATAATGATGGGCGCATATAGACTAAAATATATGACTGATTTATTTTGTAATTTAATGTTCTATCATTAAATCATACACCTACTAAATTACCACGTTTTGGAATGACATTTTTTTTACGTTATATGGTGGACCCCACTATTTTCATATTATATAACGGTATTTATTTGTAATACCTTAATCACGTAATTAATTTGTCATTTAAAAACGTCATTTATAGCCCTTTCTGGACTAGTGTGAGGGTGTGGAGTATCATGTAAGCCTAACTTCTAGACTACCATAGAGGAGATGTAATTATCGACAGTACCTCTGTCAATAATCATATCACAAACTTTCCCTCTAATGAAGCATTTTGTTTTAAATATGCTATGTCTTTGAGAATAACAAGGTTGATTAAGCATGAGTGGATGAATCATACCCACTAAATGGTCACCATAGACTTCATGTAAATATGAATAATCTTATACTTCATCCTCATCATCATCTACTTGTTATCTTTCTTTATTTTTAGAGACAAAAGTGTCTCCAATAAAACCATTGAAACGTATACAATCAGCAGAGGAATGACCAACTTGATGACACTTATTGCACTTATCCCCTCTAAATATAGAATATTAATTTGTGGATTTAGTAGGAGGAGGAAATTGTTGTTGTTTCCCATTCGAAAATATAATTGCAGGAGATTTTGATTGCTGTTGTTGGATAGGAGAATTCTCAGATGGACTAGGTAAAATTGGTGAAGAATTAGCAGGAAGTGGTGTCTGAGAAAAACTAAAATTCATAGGTGGATGTGGTTGACGTTGAGGTGGAGGTGTAAACTCATCTTGATAGGTATAACTTGGAGGAGACAAAACATAAGTATCTTGAGAAGTATTACCAGAATATTGTTGTGGTTTATAGTTTAAACTAAATCGCGGAGGATGAAATTAAGAGTTTTTGGAAGCTTTAAAAACTCATTTTTCGATCTTAATAGCCTGTTGAATAGCTTCAACCATAGTGAAAGCAGACCGAGTCATGTTGTTTTGAATCAATCTATTCAATCCTTCAATAAAACGCGCCACCAATTGTTCTTCAGATTCATTAATTTCATTCATGGAAAGTAAGTTATAGAACTCAGCAACATAATCTTCCACAAGACGAGAGCCTTGCTGACAATTCTGCAGTTTAATAAAGAGTTTTTGTCTGTAATCTTGCGGTAAAAATTTAGATCGTATCATCTTACACATTCGTGTCCTAGTACGAATAGGGTGTTTATGAGAATTGCGTTTATCTTCACAAATCTTCTCCCACCAGGCAGCAACTCCACCTTTAAGTTTATAAGCTACAAGCTTAACTTAGAATCTTCAGGAACGTCCATGAACTCAAAGAAAGCCTCAGCTTCATAAAGCCAGTCTAATAACTCCTCAATTTTGAAACTTCAATTAAAAGAAGGTATGTATTCTTTTAACTTGTATTCTGGAAAAGAACTGTATGGATTCTGTCCATTACGTATACGTCTTTCTTCAATCCAACGTCTTTGTAGCTCATCCTCTCTAGTGTCTTCTGCATCACTGTCTTCTTGTAAATCGAAAGATTTATTTTTTGGATTGAGAACACAAGCTCGATGTTGTTTAGGTTTCTTCAGTCCCTCTAAAATATTATCATGAATACCACCATTAGTATTATCACCATTAGATTTAACCTCATCATCTTATAAGTTCTTTGTAGAAGACTCAGGAATATCTTCTGGTTTATACCCAAGGAACTTCATAAGATTAGACATATGAGTAGGTAAATCTTCTAGCTTTTTCAATTTACCATTAAATTCCTTTTGTAAATTCTCAATACCAACAAACCTTGTTTCTAAATCATCTGCCATGACAGGTTGAGAAGTTAGATGTTTTTTTTTGTTTTTGATAAAGTAAAGGGTTGAGGAAGCGAAATCAGGATCTAAGAATAGATAAAAATCTATTCTACTATCGATAGATACCAACTAATGGAGAACAAATAATAAGAAGGCAATATGGAGATTGCAGAGAAACGAAAAGAGGTTTTAGAATGGAAGAGGAGAAATAAACTTTAGATAGAAGTTAAGAGCTGAAAGCTATAAGCTTGATATTAATATTCTTTATCAGTAATGTACTTGACATCAATGAAGGAGCATGTTTATATAGGCTCTAAACAACCGACTAAAGATCTAAATAAAGAAGTTAACTAAGAATATAACTACTAAACAAAGAAATAAACAAAACAAAGTTTTAACAAAACTAGGAAACTAGACAAAGTCTAGAAGCTTCTGAGCTTAGTTTGAGATTGATAAGGGATGTCCTGCATCACTAGTTATGAAATCTTCCATTTTGCGTATTCCATTTTTTCGTATCCCAATATTGAATGGTGGCAACTATAAGGAATGCAAAGAGAAAATTCTCTTGGTTTTGTCATTAATAAGATACAAAATTACAACATATCATTAGTATGTTTTGAATCTAATATGGTTGATTTTCATCACAATACTTGGTGGATTTGTTCTAGTTTTACAATTCACATTGCCAATACTATGCAGGGTTTCCTTAACCAAAGAAAACCAACAAACAGTGAACGTTACATCTATTTTGGGAATAAGATGCCTTCAACTGTTGAATTTGTTGGAACCTTTAGACTTGTTCTTAACTCTGGTTTTACTTTGGATTTAGAAAGAACCTTTTTATTTTCTTTCGTTTTCTACGAATCTTATTTCTGTTTCATGATTTATTCCTTTTGGTTTTGAAATTAACATTAAAAAAAATAATTTTTTAAGTTTGCTAAAAAAAAACTCGGTTATTGTTGGTTTTGTAAAAAAATGAAAATGGTTTATACAAGCTTAATTTAGATTCTTCTTTTAACCACAACCTTTGCAACACAGCCGAAATTATTTGTATAAAGCGTGGTATTGAATAAAGAATTATCTATGTTATGGCTTATGCTGACCGTAAATGATAACCATCCAAAGACACTTAGTCCGAAATTCTGGTCGGCCCCTACTGCTGCAACAGTCATCTAGATGATTCCTTTTCCCAGTCAGAGAGTGGGAAAGAAGAAGACCTTTATTTTTCTGTTGTTCTTTTCTTTATCCCCACTTCTTCATCCAAAAAACCAACTACAAGGTCTGTTAGAGCAAGCGCGATGGTCTAAATACAAGATCTGGCTATGTCTATAGTAAAGCACGGAAATCAAGTATAGAGTTTGTGGCCCTATGATCACAATGTATGCATGTTAAACCAAACCCAAAAGTCCTGACAAATACAACGTAAGCATGTTAAACCAAACCCAAAATTCCTGCCAAACTCTCCTTATAAATGGCACACCCAAAACGTACCTAACACTGTCCTAATGCCTTTAGAAAACAATCTCATTCTTCTGACTCACATCTTTCTTCTCCATTAATTCACATTCATCACTCATATATTCATCTTTTCAGCTAGAGCAAAAACTTAATAAGTTAATACCCATTTGATGTAAGAAGTTATTGAGCGGAGTCCGGTCCAAAGTGGTTCTTTAGATTGCAAACATCATCACCTTTATCAAGAGATATGCAAGAACAAAATTCTCATTATCAGCAACAACTAAATAGATGGAAAGTCACAACTTCATCATGATCTGAAAATTTGTTATGGGTACTTCTTGGAAATTTCAAGTTAAACCTTTTTCTGAATTCGTATATCATTGTAGCTAAAATACATATCATCAGCTAGCAGATCCTTCGTAAGCTTATTCATAGGTCCATCGTATTTCTCTTTCCCCAGTGAAATTTCCTAGTTAATTATCATTCCATCGTCAACTTTATTACCATATGTAGTTGCAATATGGAAGGAATAATTGATTAGTTATTGGGGTGTAACTGGGAGTATCACTAGCTAAAGAGAGGTATGATGGTCCTGTAACCACCCTTATCAAGGATAATTGCTAGCTATAATGGAAGTTATGACATTTACAATTTTTTAGTAGTGTTTTAATTTCAAAAACTTATGATCTCTCTTGAGTAGATGAGTTCACATTGAAGCTGTGTGTTCATAAACTTATCATCTCTTGTGCAGTTAAGTTTACAACTTTTAGAAAATGGTAATTTTAGTCTTGTTAGGAAAACGAAAATCAGTAAAGAAGAAGTGTCATGAAGTATCGCCGGGGTGATGAATTTGCAACGTAGCATGTCATTTGATTTGAGAGTAGTTATTGCACACATTCGTGGCGCATATATATATACTTAGATGCATGAAGCAAGCAACCCTTTTAGTCTAATTAAACAACTGCTCGAATTATTCTAAACCACCAAATAACGTCTTCTTAAATATAGCCTAGTGAGATTAAATATCTGTACTGAGTAAAAATCACTCCCTGCACAATCTGCACTGATATTTTCTCTCTGTTTTCTTGGTTTTTGTTGCCATGTTGCTGTCGTGGGAGCTACAACTGTAGTGATGCTATTTGGCTGGGCACATTTGCGTGTGTGTGCTGATAATTCTATTTGGGTGCCTTCGCAAAGTCAGAAAAGTTGGTGCCCACGTGAAGTTAGAAAAGTAATTTTATACACCTCAAATATCCAGAGTTAAAGAATAACAAGATCGATGAGAAGGTTGCTGGGAGGAAAATTACAACCGGCGGATTTACATAGTTTTCCTTTAGGATTTATTATCCTTTATTTTTAGGATTTACATAGTTTTTCTTGCTATATCTTTTTTTTTTTTTTTTTTTTTTTTGGTACTTACTTTCGCACGTAGTAGTTATCTAGCAATATGATTATTGTTTTCCATAATCACATTGGTTGAACGATTCAATGGTTTGAAGTCCAGAAAGAGAACTGGAATGGAACTGATCATATACTTTACTCTACTCTATTCTATGATTTTTGTTTTCCATCTCCTTATCTTTTAAAATATACTCTACTCTGAATGCCGTTCTTAAAATGTTAAAATAGAAAATGAAAAAAATAAATAAATAGAAAAACAATAGCAAATCGAGCACGGCACTTATTCAAATGTTACGAATTTGCCTCATGGTGTCATACAATGGCTCAGTTCTTCACTGTGACACCATCGCTTTATTTTGATCATTTTTGTGGGTACTGCAGCTTAAAGAATGTTGGGGCCAAATCAACTTGTCGTTTGGGGTCACTAACTGTGACCTCACGCATGTTTTTCTTTGTTGTCATTACCAATTCGTGACAGATTTCCATTTCCCGCTGACGTTTTTTACTTAACTAGACAGTGAGAGACATGTTTTATAAGAATTATTTAGCAAAACCCACAAGGCCACAACTATACCAAGGAGACGTAACTGAAAAACCTTACATGAAGGGCTTTTGGCATCATCATCGACTTTGGCAGCAGCAGGATTTGGTCATTTCTTTTGTGAGATACCTTCCCGCATAGTACTTATCAAAGATCATGTTACATCTCATCTGAGTCTTCACTCATGTGCTAAAAGGCAAATAAAACACACTGCCAAATTTATCCTATTGAAAGCTAAGTATGATGTACTTGTGGATACACTTGTTAAGGATGATCCGCTAGATGATGATATTTATTTCAGCTATAAGGATACAAGAATCGGAACAACATTTAATTTGAAGTTTCCAAGAATTACCCATCAAAAGCTAGAACTTGTTTGCCCATTTCATTTTGATGAAACAAGTAAATAGGTTTACCACCATTAGCTGACACGATGGACTTCACCCAAAATGAAACACGATTCTACAAATTTGATTAGGCTGATGATGAAATGAAGCTGAAGTTTCCAAGTGAATTGAAGAAAATGCAAGTTATGGCCTTTAAATTTGTAGTGTAACGTTTTCATTTCAAAAACTTATATCTCTTGAGTTCACGTTGAATGATGTAGAACAAGTTAGAAGAATGCAATTCGGAGATTGCAGGCGATGATGAATAACAAGAATTGTAATGAATAAGGAGAATAGTTTGAGAGGGAGATAGCTTATAACTTGTATTTGTTAATAATAATATTATGTCCTCTAAGAACGACTTAAGCCTGTTTATATAGGTATGAACAAGAGTCTTAAAATAGTAAAACTCTAAAATAAGAAATAACTAAAAATCTAAAACAGGAAGTGCTAAAACTTGATAAACAAGTTAAGAAGAATCTAGAAGAAAGAGTGTAGAGATGTTTTACATCAGTCCCCCACCCCGCCCACTATTTTGAATAACTACTTGGCTTCAAGTTGACAAAATGACAAAATGAATCAAGTAATTAAGATCATCCTCTCATGGAAGGTAAAAATTTCCTGCACATTGAATATGTTAGGTACATTCCAATTGGAAGGAAGATCCACAACATAAGCATTGTCACTTATTTTCTTCAAAACCTTAAAAGGTCCATGCTTCTTCCTTTTAGTTTTGTTGTACGTACCAACTGGAAATCTTTCTTTTCTAACATGTATCATTACCGATTCTCCTTCTTAAAAAGTTTTAAGTCGCCTGTGTTGATCATTAATTGATTTGTAGTTAGCGTTAGAGTCTTCCAACTTAGTTTTACTTCTTGATGAAGTTAAGAATCTTTGTCAACTAGGTGATCAGCTTTTACGTGAGACTTTGGAAGTTTAGGAAATACCACCAAATCCGGTATATGATTTGGTACCTTAGAATAAACAATAAAAAATGGTGACTTACCAATAGAATGGTTTACGGATGTGTTGAATTCAAATTACATATGAGGAAGAAATGTTTCCCACATTTTTTCTTGAGAGTCGGTAATCTTAAAACGTATCAAATTTCCCAACGATCTATTGACAACTTCAGTTTATCCATCAGTTTGAGGGTGTGCAGTAGTACTATATTGCAGTTTAATTACCAACTTCATCCAAAGAGATTTCCATAAATAACTGAGAAACTTAGTGTCACGATCTGATGTGATGGATTTAGGTACTCCATGTAGTCGAAAAACTTCCTTGAAAAATTGATAAGGCACATTTGATGCATCTGTAGTTTTCTTACAGGCTACAAAGTGTGCCATTTTAGAATATATATCAACAATAACCATAACAGAATCATTTCCCTTACCAGTACGGGGTAATCCAAGAATGAAATCCATACTTACATCTACCCAAGGAGCTTCAGGAACTGGCAAAGGGGTATATATGCCAATGTTTTTAATAGTACCTTTGGAGCATTGACAAACCATGCATTTTTTTAACACATTTTTATACATCTCTTTTTAATGAAGGACAATAGTACCGTTCTTCAACTAAGAAAATAGTATTATCATGACCAAAATGGCCACCAAGACCACTACTATACAGTTCATGAATCAAATAAAGACGCAAAGAACCTTGTGGAATAGAAAGACGAATATCCTTGAATAGAAATACATCATGTTGTTGATGGTGGTTTTTAGTTTAGGGTTAAAATCGTAAAACACTAAACCCTAGCAGACAGTAATGTCACAATATTTAAAGCAACAAGCATTTACTAGGCACATTTAATGAAACCTTTAATGTATCTCTAAAATAATTACCCGAATATATTTTTCAAATTAGGGTTACGACGAGCCAAACCCTAATTCCCACGTGTGCCAATGGCAAATCATGCCAGCCACACTAATCGCGCCAAAGCATGCCAACCATGCTAGCCGCACCTCAGTGCCAATACCAAATCATGCCAGCCACACCGACCGCGCCAAGGCATGCCAACCATGCTAGCCGCACCTCTATGCCAATGGAAAATCATGTCAGCCACACTAACCGGGCCAAAGCATGCCAATCATGCTAGCCGCACCTCTATGCCAATGGCAAATCATGCCAGCCACACCGACCGAGCCAAGGCATGCCAACCATGCTAGCCACACCTGTGTGCCAATGGTAAATCATTCCAGCCACACCGACCGCGCCAAGGCATGCCAACCATGCTAGACGCACCTCTGTGCCAGTGGAAAATCATGACAGCCACACCGACCGCGCCAAGGCATGATAACCATGCTAGCCGCACCTCTGTGCCAATGGAAAATCATACCAGCCACACCGACCGCGCCATGCCAAACACGTCTCTCCATGTCCCTTCATGCCGCGCCACCATGCTGGCCTTCCCCATGCGGCTACCAAAGTGAAGGCGTGCAACAATCAACTGTTTCCCTTCAATCCCAAGAGAAAATCATGGACGTCTCTAAGGTCCCCTCACGACCTTTAGCCCCAAACCATAGCTTGGTCACGCACCTAGCCAAAGCTATCCACGCCGGCCGCGCCATGCCAAACACATCTCGCCATGACCCCTCATGCCGCGCCACCATGCTGGCCTTCCCCATGCGGCTACCAAAGTGAAGGCATGCAACAATCAACGGTTGCCCTTCAAACCCAAGAGCAAATACTGGCCGTCTAAAGCCCCCTCACGATCTTTGGCCCAAAACCCTAGCTTGGTCACACACCTAGCCAAATCTATCCACGCCGTCCTCGCCATGCCAAACACGTCTCGCCATGGACCCTCATGCCGCGCCACCATGCTGGACTTCCCTATGTGGAAACCAAAGTGAAGGCATGCAACAATAAACGGTTGGCCTTCAATCCCAGGAGTAAATCCTGGCCGTATAAGGTCCCCTCACGACCTTTGGCCCAAAACCCTAGCTTGGTCACGCACCTAGCCAAAGCTAGCCACGCCGGCTGCGCCATGCCAAACACGTCTCGCCATGGCCCCTCATGCCGTGCCACCATGCTGGACTTCCCCATGTGTCTACCAAAGTGAAGGCATGCAACAATTAACGGTTTCCATTCAATCTCAGGAGCAAATCATGGCCGTCTAAAGTCCCCTCACGGCCTTTGTCCCAAAGCCATAGCTTGGTCACGCACCTAGCCCAAGCTAGTCACTCCATGTGCCCATGGATACCCCTTCGCCCCACATACCAAGCCAAAACCGCACCTAGCCCAAGATAGTCACGCCATGCGCCCATGGCTACCCCTTGGCCCCACATGCGAAGCCAAACCAAACCTAGCCAAGATAGCCGTGCCATGCCTTGGCCCTAGCCGTGCTAGTCACGTCACGACTAGCCAAGCGCCCTTGCCTTGGCCCTAACCATGCCACATGACCATGGAAAACCCTTGGCCCCACATGCCAAGCCAAGCCTAACCTAGCCAAGCCATGCCAAACACACTTTTCGTTGGCCCTAGCCATGCTAGTCACGTCATGCCAAGCCAAGCGCCCTCACCTTGGCCATGGCCATGCCATATGCCCATGGCGAACCCTTGGCTCCTCATGCCAAGTCTAAACACACCCTAGCCGTGCCACCCTGTTGGACCTCACCACGCGGCTACCAAAACGAAGGCGTGCAACGATAAACGGTTACCACCTCCTCACATTTACTTCCCCACACCTTAATGAGACCAGGGTACATTTCTACCTCGACTTGTATAAACAGGTCTTACCTATTTCCATTTCGACAATAAGTTCATTCAGACAAGAAAACACTCAGAAATACTTACTTGCTAGCTCTCCTCGTGAGCTCTCCTACCTTTTCTGATAACAATTTGTAGAAACCCAATTGCTCTTCCAGAATAAACTATTCTGGTCTCACCACTCTCCTTGCTTCCCTCCCCAAAACTAACCAATTCTCCTCCTATTTGTGTCCGAAGCAAGTCTGGAACGACCATTTATTGGTTTAGGCCGGACTTGTACAGATTGATCTCTCGAATCTAAAGTACTCCCTTGCAGTATATTGTTTAGGGTTTAAACTGTTTCTCAACTTCAAATCCACAATTACCAAAACCAGATGAAACCATTTTCAATTATAAACAATTGGCGACCACAGCGGGAGGATTGATCTATCGGGTACAATATCAACCCCAACTCCTGATTTTGTTTCTCGAACGTCAATCCCAATATGGTGGAACTCAGGTCTGGAGCGGCTGCCGAGAATACCAGCATGGAGCACATCCCTGATGTTACAATAATATGACTTCTCTTGAGATAAATTACGACACTCTGGTTTTTAGCCTATGTCGAACGCCTTGATAGGAAATACGAGCATCCAAGGAATGAAATGCAACTCGCCTCATCAAGTATGGCAACAATCATCTCTTACATCGAGCTACCGAGATAGATGATATGAGAGGCCAAAGTGTCGCAATCATCTCTAAATTAGATGATATGAGCGACAACTTGCTGGACCGGCAATGCTGCAACTCATTACGGCTGCCTACGTACCCTTCCCTACTCTAAAGGGATCAAGCACATACCTTAGTTCATCCACTAAGGCACAGAAACTTAAGCCAACACGTTTGCATGGCCGTGGCTAAGAAATAATGGAAATGGCCTAGTCTGTATAAGCCGTTCCATCGAAATGCATCCAAGTGATGCATGTTTGGTCCGCAGTATGGAATAACGATGCCTAAGCATCAAATTCCCTCTTCGCGGGGCTACGCAACTATAAATTATCCTTAGGCATCATTTATGCTTCCGGCTAAGCTATGAAGCTTACTTGGTGCATAATCCGTATATCCACCATCAAACAACTACCCCTCCCTATATATGTAAAAATGACATTTTTACAACTTAAATTGGGGGACCAAAAATCATTCATCAACTCCCCAGGCCGTGATGTCCGCACCTTACCACCCTGGCCAACAACGATATCCAGCCATGTTGTCCGTCCGCTGCCAACTCGATGTCCAGCCATGTTGGCCGTCCGCTGCCAACCCAATGTCCAGCCATGTTGGCTGAATAGTGTCAACACATTGGCTAAGGGGCAATGTTCTTTTTCCTACGCAACAGAAGCTTTCGATGAAGCTTCATCTCGGGCCATGGCGCACCTTTTGTCATGTGCCATGCTAAAAACACGGGGTGTTATAAATTTAATATACTTTTTAAACATATTTTGAAAAAGATAGATGAGCCCTTAGATCTAAAATTCTCGCCCGCCCCATATCGATTAACCGTTTTGGATCTATTTAGGTTTATTTTATTTTTTTCTGAAAAAAAAAAGTCTTTTTTTTGTGTGGAGAAAATCATTTTTTAATAATATTTAAAAAGAAATCTCCGAGGTCAAGGAAATGGTTGGAAGTCGAGCGACAAGCTGAGCCCTAGCCCCTTTCTGAATAGCAACTCCTACTCTATGAAACGAAAAATTCCCTATTTTTGAAGACGCATCATTCCTGGTAAGAACATTCTTCAGTCTCTTAAGAAAAATCACAAACTCCTCCTCGAGCTATCCTAAGGTCGTGAAAGCCTAGGTACCAAAAAAAAAAACCATGCCTATAACATATTTCAAGATACTTGTTACGCTTACGGCCAACTGCACGAGAAATACCCGCACCAAGCGAAAATTTCTGCACACTATTACCAGTGAAAGGCGAAACACCAGTGACGTCAAAACAAGTATGCCTTCCATTATCCCAATTAAGCAACAAGATATCCGTAAGCCTAGCTTCACCTCCATCATTAGCAAGGAAACTGAGAGAATCCTCTGTCTTTATTAGAGATAAATTCACAAATCAGATTATTTTTTTGAAGCATGTAATTAAATAAAAGAAAATTAGTTTACAATTTCTCGTGGGTATTTGGTAACCATGGAATCATGAAGTATAATTTGAATAATAAAAGATGGGATTGCCTGCTCCCATATTTTGGTTGATAAACTCCCCGTTTGACTTCCATTTGCCGCATGATTAGCTAACCCGTGTGCCGCCTGATTTCCTTCTCTGTAGTTGTGCTGAATTGCAGCTTGCGGGATCTGTCGAAATATGATTTTTTATTTCTTTAATCATCCCTGATATGTACCAAGGTTGGGGTGTAGATGGAGTGATGAAACACATAAGGTTTTCTGAGTCGGTTTCAAAGATAAATCTTGGCCATTGACTTTCTGTTGATGTTCTTGATGCCAATAGCAGATCCCAAGTTTCTGCAGTCGTAAATCCTAGTGGTTGAGCTGGGGATATTATAGTTCGTGCATCAGAATCTCTGCATATGAACCCTACCCCCGCGAATCCTAGGTGACCTCTGGTTGCTCCATCTGTGTTAACCTTAATCTAGTTTATGTTCGGAATGGACCATCCTACCAATATTGTTGATCTTATTGTATCCCTCGTCGGGTGGTTAAATATCGGTGCGTCTCCTAGTGTGATTGGTGGTGAAGAGTGTTGTGCCCCGTAGAATTCTTGTTGTAGTTTATGAGCCCATGCTAGTATTTGTTCTGAATTTGTTTGTTTTTGCTGGTATATTAGTTTATTCCTAGCTATCCATAAGGTCAAAAATAGAAAACAGAATGAGGAGATTACAGATGTTGACGCAGATTGTTGGAGGATTTGGGAAATAGTTGTCTGAGGCGTTAATGTGAAAGTGTGTGGGGGGTTGGAGTTAGGTGAAATTGATACTTGAGTGATCAATATGGTGTTCCAGGGGTAGTTGTTGTTGGACAGTGGATTAGAAGGTGACTTGCCAATTGTGGGTCAGTGTTGCATCTGGGGCATATGTATGAGTTGGTCAGATGGATGTAATATAAGAGTGAGAAGGTTGGTAATCCTTCATTGATGGCTTTCCATAAGAAAATCCGAATTTTTGGTGGACATGGTAAAGTCCATAGGAATTTGGTAGGTGGTAAAGGGGTCAAAGTTGGTTGACCATAACATTTGTATCCCGATGAGGTAGTGTAGTTTCTAGATTTTGAGTGTTTTGTCCTGGGGGCTATTTTGGGGGAGATGAATGTTCATGATTTTTTTGATTATATAGTTGGGGAGGGTGCTTAATTTTTCATGATTCCAAGAGTGGGAAATTGGGTCGATCAGATTTGTTATTAATAGTAACTTTATATTTTTTTCTGAAAAATAAAAATAAAATACTATATTAGAGATAAATTTACAAATCAGATTTGTTATTAATAGAATAATGGGGTAATAAAAAAATAAAGTAGGAAATACCATATTGTCCTGTAAAAAATATGATTGAGTTAGTTTCTATGAAGCATGGATACTTTAAAATTGGTGGTGTATCCGTATCAGACGCCTTATCAGTGTCAGATACTTAGGGATACTTAGGGGTTCCTTCAAAATTTGTTTGTAGTAATCTTCGTCTCTTTTCATGAAAAAGTAAAATTATACTAAACGATAAATTAGAATGTGAGATATCAGTGGGGATGCATTTGATCCATACACGGTGTGGGAGAATTTAAAGTTGCAAATCTTTCACTTGACAAACCAGAACTAGAAACAGTGCTCTTTGTTGAATACAATATTGATGAGTGATGGGTGAGCGGGATGTTAGATAGGTTTTATCTATTTTTTTAATATTTCGGAAAATATTTATGATTTTTTTTTATATTATGTGATTCTTTTTACTAAAATAAATAATTATTAAATTAAATATTTTTTTAATAAATAAACGTGTCACTACGTATCCCGTATGAAAAAACCGGGGTCTAACAACCACACCCAATATTTCTCTTAGCAATATGTATGGAAAAACTCCAATATACTTTCAAGAGAATCAACTAGATAGTTAGATTCAATCTTAAGAAAAGTATATCAAAGAGATATCTCAATTTCTCAATTCAATCTGCAATCAAACAAATAGGAATTTGCGAGCCTGATTGAATAAGAGAAATAACTTGGATGGTATCACAAACCAATGTCCAAGTGTCAATCAATTCGATCAACAACCCAAAGGCCAGATTCGAGAACCGATTGATCTTAACGCACAACCTGTGATATTTCTATTATATAACAAAATATAATGCAAAAAAGAAATAACACATACACTAGAAATTTTGTTAACAAGGAAACCGAAAATGCAGAAAAAAACCAGAACCTAGTCCAAATTTGAACACCACACTGTATTAAGCCGCTACAGATACTAGAATACTACAAGTTAACTTCGGACTGGAATGTAGTTTAACCCTAATCAAACTCACAGTGATTCAAGGTACAGTCATGCTACTTACGCCTCTGATCACAGCAGGATACTATGCACTTTATTCTCTTAGCTGATCTCACCCACAACTAAGAGTTGCTATGACCCAAAGGCGAAGACTTGATAAAAATATCTGTCTCACACAGAAAATTATATAGAGTGAATAAATGTCTCCCACTGAAATACCCAAGATTTTTTGTTCCGTCTTTTGATAAATCAAGGTAAACAGGAACCAATTGATATACCTGACTTATATTCCTGAAGAACATCCTAGAAATATCAATTACCTCACAATAATCTTACTCATATGGTAGCGAAACAAGATATTGTAGAATCACAAACGATGTGACGAAGATGTTTTTGACTTCTTTTTATCTTTCCTATCGGAGCTAAATCTCGAGCAAATCTTATAGAAGATAGTACTCAATCAAGATAGAAAACAACAAGATCAGAACGCGCAACTATAGAGAAAATAGTTGGGTGTGACTTCACAATCCCAATGAAGTCTTCAATTCGTTAGCCTATAGGGTTTTGTGAAAAACCTAAGGCTAAATGAGAATCTACTCTAGTCGCAACTAGTATCACACAGGTGGTGTGGGTATTGGGTTTTACAGTTGCTATATTTTTCCTTTATATAGTTTTCAAATCAGGGTTTGATTGATTTGAAACAAAGCAATCAATATTCACCTTTGGTGAAACCTGATCTAAGATCCAAGCTAAGTCTGCTTAAAACCAAAGCAATATCTCTCCACCGTTAGATGGTCTTAGCTTATTACAAACAAATTAAATGTACCTTCATTCAGATATGGGTAACCGTACCTAAACATGTACACCTTGTTGGCTCAACAATAGTTAACTGAAGTTAACCATATGGACACTTTCATATTAACCTTATTCATCTTGATCACAACTAGTTCAAATGACTCAAATGAAACTACTTTCTAGAGGTTTTCTATTGTTTATAATCTCATGGAAGTATACAAGACACAATTGAAGAAAAATCGATTTTGATTCACTCGAATCAAGTCATGAACATTATAGCCACGGTTTGCAAAAGATTATTCCTTATTATATAAATGTACTCCCTCCGTACCTATTATATAGGCGTAATTTCCATTTTTCCATGTACCACTATATAAGCGGAGTCCAAATTTCAAAACGGTTTTTACTTATACTACCCCTATTTATTTGCTTGAGAATCATCACAATTGAGTATATGTCTCTAATATTGGGAATATAATTAAGGGTAAAACAGGAAAAAGCATATAAATGTATAAAATCAATAAAAGTTTTTGAATTTAAGAGAATTGTTCCATCCGCCTATATTTGTGGTACGGAGGGAGTATTAGTTTATGAACAAAACGATTTTAGAACAACATCAACTTAGGTATGCAAACGGGTATGCATACCTTAGACACTTCCAAATTCCAACAGAAATTCACGGACCTAACCCTTACTCCAGTACGCGTACCGGTATATATACTTAGGTACCCAGACTTTCACAAACCATCAAGTATGCATAGGTGTATGCATACTATGTTCAAATCAAATTGTTCTAAACTCTATTTCAATCATTGAAACTTTCTTAGAGGATGACAATAGTTGTTTTTACGAACTATTAGCATTAAAGCGGTTTTCAAGTTATTGAAATAATCAATACGAAACATTCCCGGTTTACATCAAATGATTGTCTCACACAAACCATGTAAGATGTTACTAGGAAATTTTCACATGTCATATTTTGACTCGCGTCAAGAATAAGATGAACTCGGTTAAAGCGAAAGCTTACCAACACATATTTAGAGAAATGTGTTAGCGAGTTAAACTCAGCTCGAAATATCAAATGTGTATAACCGAATAATATATAGTAATATGTATTTTGTCTCAATATATATAGGAGATATAGTACAAATAGACTTTCTGAGTGATAGATGAATTTTAGTCTCCACATACCTTTTATTGATGAAGTTCCATAATCTATCCTTCGTAGTTCTTCGTCTTCAATCGATGAACGCTGTGAAGTCTAAAGCTCAATTACACAATCTATCATAGTCCGAGACATCACTCACTAGTGGAATTTAGCAGTTCCGCGATCGTCAGGACAAGTCATATATACGAGTTATACGACTATTTTTAACCGTCTCTATTGGGGTATCTGATAAAGCGTCGTTATTTCTTACAACCCTTAGCCATGGGTCTCAAAATAACGACTAATTTTAAGGGTAATGAGGTCCATACCCTTAGCCGTGGGTCTAAGATTTGAATTATAATATAAAAAAGATATAGATTCAGATATGCTAAAATGCCTGAATGGCTAAATATGAAATAATCTGACTGCATCAAAGTCAAGTCAGGTCAGGTCAGGTCAGGTCAAGTCAAGTCAAGTCAAATGAAATTCAAGTCAAAGTCAAGGCAAAGTCAAGTCAAATTGAACTCAGATTTAACTCAAATGTAACCCAAACTGAAATTCAAATTTAACTCAAATTGATATTCATTCATGGTTTATAAAATTACAAAAAAAAGGATGAAATTCTGAGTTCATGTCCAAGCTAGCTACTAAGTTCTAACATCAACATGCTAAACTAATAGACAATTGATTAAACAACGATAACCTCCTCCGATGATGATAAACTAATAGCCAATACTTCATAACAAGCATAAAATCCATGTGATGTGTCCCTGCTATCATTTTCCAAGATTCCTCCACTGCAACCTGAAAATCAAATCTAAGGTTGTAATTCGGTAAATCATGTGTACCATAAATAAAAAATTTAATATATAAACAAGTTGATGAGAATTTCAAAGTTTATTCCGGTTACAACTCTAGACCCGAAAGTATACAATTTGCGCGAAACTTGCAATACCAACAAGCTAGAGCAAACACACCAATCTTCATGGGAAATTCCCATGGAGCGAGCATGCAACAAATAAACAATACGCACAAGTTCATATCCTCCTCGTCGGAGTTCTTTAAACCATCTGCACGTTGCTTGCACATCTCAATCTGCAAAGAGGCAGTGTTATTCTACTCCTGTTAATACAACTAGACAGTATCAATCAGGAAGATAAAATGAAGAGCACCAATAACATATTGCGAGTGGATTTATCCTTCAGACTATCATGGTGGAAGACACTCTGGAAACTTCAAATGGATGGCATAACTCTACGTGACAGGGGGAAGGATCCAAAAGACTAAAACATGTAGCATCTTCCAAATACATTTTATACCCCAGGTAATGGTCAATTGTACTTGTACTAGTACAGATAGGAAAATTAAGAGTACAAGTACATATAAGAAAATTAAGAGTACTAGTGAAAATGAGATAAACTAATTTATTTTACAAGTAACTGAGAAAGAAATATTAGAAGAGGGTTGTGAACTTCCAACATACAACTTGGTTTTATATGTCCACCAATGTTGACAACAAACCCTACGGTAACTTGCTAGGTGATTGTGTTTCTTCTATTGATTTTGTATTGAGAAGTTGCTTGTACTTCTTTCCATGCACACAGACTTATCTTATTCTCTTCCACCAAATCGAATCTCTATACTGTAGACATCAAACTACTCGCCACAAACTAGATGGAACAAACCCAGGTTCATATATATGCGACTAATAGACACATTCCTTTCCCTACATAACTGTTGAGATCCTCTTGTTCTCAAACATCTTAATCACCATACTCAGATACTTCTCATGAAACACTTTTAAAAAAAATAACAAATTGATACGTTGTGAAGTTAAATATTGCACCTGCTCATTTTGGGGTCCTGCATATGCTAAAGCTAGCTCAATTTGCTCAGATAGTTAACAATGTTACTAAACAATTTCTAAAGAAAATATATCCTTCCATTTATGCTAACTTAAATATAAACTGCAAAACAATCAAATTCTCTACTAAACAGATGCAGTCCTATTTTCCACTTGCCGATGCATACATACAAGCAACAATTGATTTATGGTGACTAAAACAAATAACCTCTCTCGCAAATAAAGCATTTCATACCAATCACAAGGGTGCTAATACGTAAATCATGACCACGAATTATTAATAAAATTACATTTTTTTCAAGAATAAATAAGAAAATTCTCAGGACACTTACTGGATCCCGACTTTTCGACTTCTTAAACAATGTGAGTCATACAAGCCTTGTAACCCAAGAAATCAGTGAGCTTGTAGGGCTTGGTTGGGTCATCCTTAGGGAAATCCTTCACTGCATTAAACATATGGAACGCATATTAACTTCACAAACTTCACTGGATAAAAGAAATACAAATTATAAACACAAGAACTTATAACTTGATAGTTAACAAAGCTTTTTCAAAAGATGTTCCGCATATCGAGGAACTCTTGCATCTGTGGAGCTATTAATTCAAGGTAAGATAAGAAAAAAAACTTCCCTACTTACAAAAAACTGAGCATATAAGACATGTTTACAACCATAGAAATAAACCTTTAAAACTCAGACAACCGTATTTGTGAAGGTTATATTGATAAAAACCCTGAAAATAAACACGCTGGAGAAAGATAAATGACTGGCCTTAATACCTTTTGTACAAACCCATTCACTAAATCCCCATCGATAGGCACTAATTTGCAGACGCTGCCACCAGTCCTGAAGGCTTCTCCAAATGTTCTCACCAATCTTCTCTATACTACCAGGTTCACTCTAATAAAGATAATTCAAATCTTCCATCAGAAAAATAAAATAAAATAAAAATGGCCAAATCTAGACCCAACAAATTAAACTACAGCTAAAACAAAAAGCAAATATGAACAGAGGATCTTATACTAGAGGTCTACTGATACGAAAATAGAGTTAAAGTAAACAATTTTAATCAAGGAATTCTGAGGTGAACACAGTGCACGCAACTCATGTGGATGGCCTACTTGTCGTTGGATGGGTAGCCTGCTTGGATGATTTCCTGGTATCTATGGTGGACAGGGCACCACGTGCAACAAATGTGTGGGCATTGAACCTTTTTATTATAATAATCACAAAGGATAGTGGATTTAAATGAATAGACAACAAACCAGTATTGGGAGAACAAGTCCAATAGTGTGGAAGGAGCAGACTGCTTGCAAGCTCAGCAACAACGTAAATGGATCCTGGTGATTATCATCCAAAAAGGACAGGCGTTGCGCCAAAGAAAGCCTTTCAACTGATTTTTGTATTTCTTTACAACCTTCATCAACCATAGTAAGCACCCCTGCATTGCTCATTTCTGGATCTTTGTCGATCCCACTTGAATTAGTCAGTAGAGGAAGAATATCCAATGAGAGTTTTCGATCTACCTTATCCTGAGTTTGCTCCACCGATATCTTAGGACTTTCACCATTGATACGCTCCAATGAAGTCATCGGAGTCTTATATATATCACTTGACGTGCTACAAGATCCAGAACTGAAATTAAGATTCTTTGCAACCAGCCATTTTCCTAATCTGGTGTTCACTTTTGGTCGAGCTAAATAACCGCTTAGGGTAGCACTCATTTCCTCTATACCCAAGTGCTTAGGTGTAGGACATTCCTCCAATAACTCAAACGAATGAACCTCTTGGAAGCATGCCTTTTCCTTCTTAACTATAACATTCTTCTTATGCAAACAAAACAAAGATAACAATCACATTAGCGAAATTAAGATTTCAAGGCCTCAACGCAAATCGATTTCCCAGTTCAAATTACCACCACATTCTTGATTACATCAAGAAAAGGCAATAAATTACTTAACACATAATTGGAACAAATACAATACATATAAATTGTTTCTTTGTATATATTAAAAAGCGAGAGAACGTACGCTGGATCCACCATTATTTTGATCAGTTGAACTTGCACCATTAGCTATGGCACCATCTTCTGGCATATCTTCAGCCTTTCGGTTTCTATCAGCTGCCAAAACATCACATTTATTAAAATAGAACTTACATTAAAAACGATTATCATGTGATTTTAATTTCAACATCTATGACCAAAACATATGCCCAATTGTGTACTACATTGATAAAAAGAGCACTAATAGTCATACTGGTGTAATCTAGAGTTAGGGCAGCCTAAATCCAAAATTCCACCAAATGACAGAACAGAAGATTGGCAAAGCTGAAGAATATGTACAAATGCACTTACCTTTTTCTTCTTGATTCTTTTTCTTCACCCCAAGAACGTCATCTTCTTTCTTAACACAGTCTGATTTTGGCTCTACATATTGTATTCTCTGAAACAAGTGAATCATGTAGTGTAACCAACAATCTTTTTATCACTAGGTGCAGACCTATTAGTCTAATTACCTAAAGCTAACAAAGACAAGAAATCATCAAAATCAAATATCCGAAAATATACAATTACCCCTTTATTGAGAACTACAACCAAAGAGTCATAAAATCAGATGATTTATCTATTTCAGGTAATAATCACCTATCATGCTTATAATCCTTAATAATATGCATACCAATCATCTAACTATAAACCCCAGAGTAAACAATTACTCTATCAGCACACCCATGCTTCAATAGTCCCATAACAAACACCAAATTGCTTCTAAAACATGCAAATAGATGTTATATCTGAACAAGCTCTTCAAGAAGTGCAGCTGTACCTAATGAAATTTGTGGAAAATCAAATAAAAACAAATAATAATTAAAACGATGTCAACAAACAAAAAATGTAATTAAAAAAAATTCATAAAATTAAATTGCAAACCCTAACCTGATGAAGATATTCAAGATTCACCATCTTAGCAGCACCACTAACCCATGAAACTCATCGCTCCTACCTGCAATCTCTTGATTTTTCAATCTCAGACTTCTAAGAACTTCAATTTCTTCCTAATCTTCTCTGATTTCTCATCTCCATATCAACAACATCAAACCCATCTGACTTCGAATCCAGTGCAACCCTAATCTGATATCACTAATTTCATCTTCTAATTCTCAAATCAGTGACTTCAATTCTCTCACTGATTTGCTTCTTCTCCCGGCAATAGAAGAAACCCATTTTTAATCATCATCTTCTTCAATGATTGCATAGAACTCATCTCCTTCCAACCCCAAATTCTCTTATTTGTCTTCACGATTCATAAAGAACCCTTTCTCCAATTCCATCTCAGATTCATAATTGCAGATTCTGAACCCTAGAACATCCTAAAAAAAACAACTTTAGTAGTAATCATCCATGACATGATTATTTATTTAGATCTAGTTAGAGATTTTGATAAAACCCTAGAACGATTAATAAAAAAAAAACATGGATTGAATCTGTTCCCAGCAGATTTGAGATTTCAACCGGACTAGTAAGTTTAAGGATTTCAGAAGAAGAATCAAGAGAAGGGTGGGTTTTTATTAGTTTGGTCGAAACAACATCTAAGGTTTACTGATTTCTCCATTTCCATGGAGCTAGTTCCTTAGGTTAGAGAGGGAGGGAGACCGAGAGCAGAAGAAGAAAGAGAAAGTGAGATTGGAAATGAGAGAGAGAAAGAAGTATTTATATTCTCGATCAAATAATAAAAAAATTATCACATCTAAAACGGTTTTTAGGGGTCGCGGGATTGACATCAGATTTAGGGGAGAATAGTAATTATTCAGAAACCGCTATTAATGCTCTCGGAATTTTTCCTTGTTTTTATCATATCAGAGACTGCTATGTATGGTCATCTGTCTAACTACCGTCAATTAGGGTCTCCGATGTGGGTCGGTAAACACCCATTTTCCACTAGTGACTATAAGAGACTATAAATCAAGACTTATAATTTTGATCACTAACATTGACAAACAAGCTTGAGATGGAAAGGCTTGCGAGTTCGACCGAGCAGTGCTCTAACATCGCATCTTTATTTTTTAAAAATAAACGAATCCTCGTATCAATATCCCCGTATTCGTATCGCCGTATCAATATCCGTGCTTCATAGGTTAGTTTGGTCCTATTGACCTAGTCAACTGTCTATTTGGTTTTTTTCTTAAATAAATAAATAAATATTATTATTATTTGGTCCTTAAGTGGACAACACCCATGCGGGATGACGTCATCAATGATGTCATAATCTTTTAATAGTGGCAGATATACCATTTTTTTTCTCTTTTTTTCTTTCTCTTGATAAAAATAAATAAATAAAAACTTAAAACTGAAATATCTTTTGAACCATATGTCCAAAAACGATAAATTTTTATAGATTCGGAAAAGCCCTCGACGAGAGCTTTCCAACGAGTATCATTGTTGCTATATTTCAGAGCTTTTAATTTTTATCTTATCTTTTAGCTAAAAAATAACTTCAAAATAAACTATTATACGAGTTAATTCTACAAAATGAACTATTATACGAGTTCATTCTACAAAATGAACTACTTTAATGAACTACCATACTCGCTAGTTCATTCTAAAAAGTGAACTATTTCAATAAAATATCATATGAGTTCATTCTACAGAATGAATTCTTAGGATTAAGTAACAATACGAGTTCATTCTACAAAATGAACTACCGTATGACTTCATTCTATTAAATGAGCTGGTACAATAAACTATTATTATGAGTTCATCTACCATATGAAATACCATTACAATTTCATTTTACAATATGTACCATCATTTACCACTTCATTTTAAAATATGAACTACCATAATGAACACATATTACGAGTTCATTCTACAATATGAACTACCATACTTAATTATCATTACAAGTTCATTTTAAAACATGAATTATCAATCCTACAATATGAATATGAGTTCATTCGAGCATAAGAGCATCCATCACGAGTTAATTCAACAATATGAACTATAATAGTGAACTACCATTGCGACTTCATTCTTCAAAATGAACTACTATTATGAGTTCATTATATAAAAATGGTTCATCATTTCAAGTGTTTTGGAGTTTTTGGTGGGAAGAAAATCGGCTTTCTACAATATTTTTTTAGGTTCGTGGAGCCCGGTTCAGGATCACTACACCGTTTTCAGGATTGTCGGATCATTTAACCTCCCCACCAAGGAGATGTATTTCAGAGGTAAACAAGACTTTTAATTGGAAAGATAAATATCACCTAGCACCTAACTGGAAGGAATTTTACTTTTGAATAATACGGGGGTACTTTAATAAAATTCTAAAAAACAGAGGCACATTTTTAGCATAATGTGAAAAATATGAATACTTTATCAAAAATGTTCGCTATTTAAAATAGGGGTTTGTTAACTTGTATCCCTGTATATAGGTTAGAGATCAGTAGAAAATTATTTTTTTGCATTTATTTTATAAGTTTGCATTGGAGATAGTGTACCTAACATTGGACAAATCAAAATAGGTTATTTCCGGTACTGCCCTTGTATATATGTACGGGAAATTTACTGGGTTCAGTTAAATACAGTGGGACCCGGACACATAATAATTTTTGAAAATTCTCTCTCATCATTTTTCGTTGGTAAAACTGGTTATGTAACTTATTTTCTAAAATTTTCAATAACTGTAATGGGTTAGTATCTAACCACCGTTACATATTTAGTGAGATAAAAATAAAACTCGGATTTAGTCGGTATTTTGGGTTAGTATCTAACCAATTTTAGATAATATATATATACGTAACTAATTTTAGATAAACTCGGATTTAGTCGGTATTTTGGGTTAGTATCTAACCACCGTTACATATTTAGTTTCAAGATTTGAAACCTCTTTTAGCTTTTATTAATTTTTTATTGATGTTTTTCACTCTTAATTTTTTGGCCAATTTTTATCCCTTCCGAGCATGGTTCCCTAAATCATTAATGAATATTATCATAAAACAAAAGTAGGGCTGTCAATGGATAAAAATCCTTCGGATATTGGCAATACCGATAAGGTTAAGGTTAAGAGTTATCGGATATCCGGTATCCGATAATATCCGTCGGAATTCAAAAATTTCATATCGATAAGGTCAAGGATAAGCTATCGGATATTATTCCGATAATTTCCGTTATCTACTCATGATACAAAAAACTTCCAATAATTTCCGATAATTTCCGTTAGTATTCAATAATTTCCGATAATTTCCGTTAATATTCGATAATTTCCGATATTTACTTAGGAGAGACGTAATCAAATGACTAAAGAGTAAACCTAAAAGGTATTAGGTATCGAAAATTTCCGAAAATTTTATGATATAGTTATACACTAACGGTATCGGATATTAACCTAACGAAAACTCCCTTAACCTAGATCTTATGTTAATAAACGGATATCCGTTACGTTAAGGTTATCGGATATCGAATAACCGTTATGTCGGATATTAACCTAACGGAATCCGGATATTCGGAAACGGCTACCGGATATCGAATATCCATTGACAACCCTAAACAAAAGATATATGTACAGTGAAAATACAAATCAAAATTTTGAGTTTTTTGACTCTTTTTTCGAATCATTTTGTATTAGGCCCCATAATAATGTGTAGACTTGAACCATTCATAAAAGTTTGATAAACACGAATGGCTATTGGCTATCGTTTTTAATTGTTTAAAGACACCATTTCCAGGATTTTCTAACAGTGTACCCTGTCACAGTTTATTTTTCAGTCACTGATACACCTGTGATAAGTCTTGCAACAATTATAACTGTTGCTAAATTTTATAATCGTGATAATAAATATGAATATTTAACTTTTTTACTAGTCACAATTATATTTGTTGACAATTATCCAGACAATCACAATTATAATCAAAAATGATATTTCCACCCAAAAATTCCACCACATCTAAAACAACCCTGAATTAATCACTCTTAGAATTTTGGTTGTCACTACTTTGGCAACAGTTTTAATTTCTAAATATCAAAATTTATTTTTATTTCTTGATGTTTATTCTTAAAACCACAAAACATTGAAACAGATTCATGAGTTATTACATAGAAGGCAAGCGAGCAACAAGCTGCGCCGCAAGCCCTTTTTGAATGGCAAACCCTATCCTCTTAAACACAAACTCTCTAGAATCGGGAGTCATGACATTCTCGTGCATGACTCTTTGAACTCGCTAGAGTCCAACCGCTCCGGAGCTAAATACCCAAAAGTGTCAAAGGCAAAGGGAATAAAAGCATGTCCATTATCAATACAAGCCTTTTCATGCTTCGTTATCTTACCCAAGGCAACTTTCAAAGCCGCTTGTCCAACCGTGAAAGAGCCTTGCCCGATGCCTACTAATGGAGAAACCCCAAGAAGATCAACACACGTATGTTTTCCGTTGGCCCACCCAAAAATAAGAACATCTCCGCCGGCTTTGAGTGTTGATCTGCCTTCAAGAGGATCCGTCAAAAAGTTGACCGACGCCTCTTTCTTTGCCGAAATACCAGCCCTCCATAATACATCATATAAGATATCTCTCACATGATCATGTCTATATTTGAAACCAGGATCCACCTTACGTGAACAAAGATGTTCCCCATATGCGTCTAGGCGACTGTAATACAAGCGGGCAACGAGAATCGAAGGGTATAGGGGGATCATTAACTCGTATTTAAGGATGCACCGATACTCAAGGGGACATCTTCTCGTCCAAGGCCGTCAATCGGGATAGCGAGAAGAAAATCCTGGCATGCGCCGCTTGTAGACACTCAAAAACTGCTTTTCTATCCGAAAACCCATAAACCCTACCCATATCTTTAACAACTTTACCAAAAAGAGCACTCGCCAAAGTTGCTTTGTGCTTTAAGTGGGGCGGTGTCTTTATTGGTAAAACTACTAAAGTCTTGGTCTGCGATTTTCTTGTAAGGTTTTCAATGCCATATAAAAATTATCGTCCATACCTTCTACTCCACTATCCCCGAGTATGTGATCTTGCAATCCCCAAGATTGCACACGTGATGCAAGAAAGGCGTATTGTGATGCTTCCTTAGCCGTGTATAACCCAAGGCCTCCATATCGATAGGAAGTGTAACTAGTCTCCATTGAATCTCCCTCAAAAACGGGCCTCCACACACAACGATTCCCTCTATCGCCTCCCTTAAGCCTCTATCAAAGATATCTACACGCCTCGTAGTGTATCCCGGAAACAAATTCGAAGGCCAAATAACAACTTAGAGATGCCCATACATGCACGCGAAGTAATAACTCGCTCCGAGGATCACGTAGTTTAGACAAAATCGCATTAACTCCACCGCCTTCCTTGCTCTCCGATAGCAAGCCTTTTCACAAACTCATCATTAAAATTTTGATTGCACCCCTAAAAGTTTGACCCCATTGTCTAGCCTTGAGATTTCAGCAGGAAACATCCCATCCCTTACCTTTCTTCCATCACAAGAGGGCCAAAAGATTTCGGTTTTTTTAATATTCAATATAAGTCCCAACCGAGGTCCCTCGGTTTTTATTTTATTTTTTAATTTTCTTAATAATAGAAAAAAGGATCAAGACCAAGTCAACAAGTCATGACTTTGTAGGACATTTGACTTGGAAAAATACCAACATTTTCTTTCGATTTTCTCGACAAAACCAGAACAAAAATTTCTGCTTCTTCCGAACGCTGTGAAAATGACCATACTACCCTTATCGGAATAAGTGCAATAAAAATTCAGAAGACCGTGAAAATGACCATATTACCCTTACTGGAAATAAATGCAATAAATATTTTATAGACTGTGAAAATGACCAGAATACCCTTATTGAAAAAAATAAAGTAAATATTATGGATTGTGAAAATAACCATATTACCCTTATTGGAAATAACTGCAATAATTTTTATGGAGACTGTGAAAATGACCAGAGTACCGTTATCGAAAAAAAGTAAAGTAAATATTACACACTTTGAAAAAGACCATATTACCCTTACTGGAAATAAGTGCAATAAATATTATGGAGATTGTGAAAATAACCAGACTACCCAATTAAGTGTAATAAGTAAAGTAAATATTACAGACTGGGAAAATGACCATATTACCCTTATTAGAAATAGTGCAATAAATATTATGGAGACTGTCAAAATGACCAAACTACCCTTATCGAAAATAAATAAAGTAAATATTATAGACTGTGAAAATGACCATATTACCCTTGTTGGAATTTAGTGGAATAAATATTATGGAGACTGTGAAAATGACCAGACTGCCCTTATTGAAAATGGGTAAAGTAATTCGTGCAAACAGTGAAAATGACCATATTACCCTTATTGGAAAAAGTGCAATAAATATTATGGAGAATGTGAAAATGACCAAACTACCCTTATTGAAAATAAATAAAGTAAATACTACATACTGTGAAAATGACCATATTACCCTTATTGGAAATAAGTGCTATAAATATTATAAAGATTGTGAAAATGACCAGACTACCCTTATCGAAAATAAGTAAATTAAATATTACAGATTATGAAAATTACCATATTACCCTTATTAGAAACAAATAGAATAAATATTAGGGAGACTGTGAAAATGACCAAACTACCCTTATTGAAAATAAATAAAGTAAATATTACATACTATGAAAAATGACCATATTACCCTTATTGGAAATAAGTGCCATAAATATAATGGAGACTGTGAAAATGACCAGACTACCCTTATCGGAAATAGGTAAAGTAATTCGTACAAACTGTGAAAATGACCATATTACCCTTATTGGAAAATGCAATAAATATTATGGAGACTGTGAAAATGACCAAACTACCCTTATTGAAAATAAAAATAGTAAATATTACAGACTGTGAAAATGACCATATTACCCTTATTGGAAATAAGCGCAATAAATAATATGGAGACTGTGAAAATGACCAAACTACCCTTACTGAAAATAAGTAAAGTAATTAAATTGATCGTGAAAATGACCATATTACCCTTATTGGAAAAAGTGCAATAAATATTATGGAGACTATAAAAACGACCAGACTACCCTTATCGAAAATAAGTAAAGTAAATATTACAGACTGGGAAAATGACCATATTACCCTTATTGGAAATACGTGCAATAAATATTATGGAGTCTGGGAAAATGACCAAAGTACCCTTACTGAAAATAAATAAAGTAAATATTACAAAATATGAAAATGACCAAAGTACCCTTATTGAAAATAAATAAAGTAAATATTACAGAATGTGAAAATGACCATATTACCCTTATTGAAAATAAATACAATAAATATTATGGAGACTGTGAAAATGACCAAACTACCCTTATTAAAAATCAATATATTAAATATTACAGAATGTGAAAATGACTATATTACCCTTATTGGAAATAAGTGCAATGAATATTATCGAGACTGTGAAAATGACCAAACTACCCTTATTGAAAATAAATATAGTAAAAATTACAGATTGTGAAAATGAACACATTACCCTTATTGGAAATAAGCGCAATAAATATTATGGAGTCTGTGAAAATGACCAAACTACCCATATTGAAAATAAGTGAAATAATTCTTACAGACTGCGAAAATGATCATATTACCCTTATTGGAAAAAGTGCAATAAATATTATGGAGACTATGAAAATGACCAGACTACCCTTATCGAAAATAAGTAAAGTAAATATTACAGACTGGGAAAATGACCATGTTACCCTTATTAGAAATACGTGCAATAAATATTATGGAGTCTAGGAAAATGACAAAAGTACCCTTACTGAAAATAAATAAAGTAAATATTACAGAATGTGAAAATGACCAAAGTACCCTTATTGAAAATAAATAAAGTAAATATTACAGAATGTGAAAATGACCATATTACCCTTATTGAAAATAAGTGCAATAAATATTATGGAGACTGTGAAAATGACCAAACTACCCTTATTAAAAATCAATATATTAAATATTACAGAATATGAAAATGACTATATTACCCTTATTGTAAATAAGTGCAATAAATATTATCGAGACTATGAAAGTGACCAAACTACCCTTAGCAAAAATAAATAAAGTAATTCATACAGACTGTGAAAATGACCATATTACCCTTATTGGAAAAAAGTGCAATAAATATTATGGAGACTGTGAAAATGACCAGAATACCCTTATCGAAGAAAAAAAAATTACAGAATGTGAAAATGACCATATTACCCTTATTGAAAATAAGTGCAATAAATATTATGGAGACTGTGAAAATGACCAAACTACCCTTATTAAAAATCAATATATTAAATATTACAGAATATGAAAATGACTATATTACCCTTATTGTAAATAAGTGCAATAAATATTATCGAGACTATGAAAGTGACCAAACTACCCTTAGCAAAAATAAATAAAGTAATTCATACAGACTGTGAAAATGACCATATTACCCTTATTGGAAAAAAGTGCAATAAATATTATGGAGACTGTGAAAATGACCAGAATACCCTTATCGAAGAAAAAAAAATTACAGACTTTGAAAATGACCATATTACCCTTTTTGGAAATAAGTGCACTAAATATTATGGACATTTTTACAGTCTGTAACAATTAATTTATTTATTTCCGATAAGGGTAGTATGGTCATTTTCACAATCAATAATATTTACTTTACTTATTTCCGATAAGGGTAATATGGTAATTTTCACAGTCTCCATAATATTTAATGCATTTATTTCCAATAAGGGTAATATGGTCATTTTCACAGTCTATAATATTTACTTTATTTATTTCCGATAAGGGTAATTTGGTCATTTTCACAGTCTCCATAATATTTATTGCATTTTTTCTAATAAGGGTAATATGGTCATTTTCACAGTCTGTAAGAATTACTTTATTTATTTCCTATAAGGGTAATATGGTCATTTTCACAGTCTCCGTAATATTTATTGCACGTATTTCCAATAAGGGTAATATGGTTATTTTCACAATCTGTAAGAATTACTTTACTTATTTCTGATAAGGGTAATATGGTCATTTTCACAGTCCGTAATATTGATTGCATTTTTTTTCCAATAAGGGTAATATGGTCATTTTCACAGTCTGTAAGAATTACTTTACTTATTTCTGATAAGGGTAGTATGGTCATTTTCACAGTCTTCATAATATTTATTGCACTTTTTTCCAATTAGGATAATATGGTCATTTTCACAATCTGTAAGAATTACTTTACTTATTTTTGATAAGGGTAGTATGGTCATTTTCACAGTCTGTAAGAATTACTTTATTTATTTTCGATAATGGTAGTTTGGTCATTTTCACAGTCTGTAAGAATTACTTTATTTATTTCCGATAAGGGTAATATGGTCATTTTTACAGTCTCCGTAATATTTATTGCACGTATTTCCAATAAGGGTAATATGGTCATTTTTACAGTCTATAATATTTACTTTATTTATTTCCGATAAGGGTAGTTTGGTCATTTTCACAGTCTCCATAATATTTATTGCACTGTTTTTCAATAAGGGTAATATGGTCATTTTCATAATCTGTAAGAATTACTTTACTTATTTCTGATAAGGTAATATGGTCATTTTCACAATCTCCATAATATTTATTGCACTTATTTCCAATAAGGGTAATATGGTCCTTTTCACAGTCTGTAAGAATTACTTTACTTATTTTCGATAAGGGTAGTTTGGTCATTTTCACAGTCTGTAAGAATTACTTTATTTATTTCCGATAAGGGTAATATGGTCATTTTCACAGTCTCCGTAATATTTATTTCACGTATTTCCAATAAGGGTAATATGGTCATTTTTCATAGTATGTAATATTTACTTTATTTATTTCCGATAAGGGTATTTTGGTCATTTTCACAGTCTCCATAATATTTATTGCACTTTTTTCAATAAGGGTAATATGGTCATTTTCACATTCTCCATAATATTTATTGCACTTTTTTACCAATAAGGGTAATATGGTCCTTTTCACAGTCTGTAAGAATTACTCTATTTATTTCCGATAAGGGTAGTTTGGTCATTTTCACAGTCTCCATGATAATAATTCATCCGAACGAGAAACTCGGGTCTAACTCTAGTAATCTTTGAACCTGTGATGTTCAATTCTGATATATTTCGTCCGCAGATCACCCGAACGAGAAACTCAAGTCTAACTCTACTAATCTTTGAACCTGTGATGTTCAATTCTGATATATTTCGTCTCCAGTTCACTCAAAAGAGAAATTCAGGTCTAACTTTAGTTATCTTTGATCCTATGATGTTCAATTCTGATAAATTTCGTCTCCAGTTCACCCGAAAGAGAAACTCAGGTCTAACTCTAGTAATCTTTGAGCCTGTGATGTTCCATTCTGATATATTTCGTCCGCAGATCACCCGAATGAGAAACTGAGGACTAACTCCTAGTTAGCAATTCGGGATACGGATACTAGTTCGCAACGGCATACGTACGGGAATTATCCGGATTCGGGTAGATCGAATTCGGTCAAAAAATCGGTCAACGGTTCGGTGTTCGGGTAGTAGTTATGAACTGATACGTACGGGTATTATTCGTTTTTTAGATATGAGTTCGGTAGTGAAAATTCGGCTTACATCAAATTAATAGAAATTATATTTTAAAGGTTGTATAGAGATGAAAGAATGATTTAAACCAATTTTATTGTATTATATAGATAATACATTAAGAATAGACAAAAACAAGCAAACAACTCAATGGTTTGAGCCTTGATTAGCAAATAAGAGGTCATGGGTTCAATCCCCACCACCAACTTCTTTTTAATAACTCTTAAATGGGTCTGAATCGCAGAGTCACCTGTCCGAATTGTTCAGCCGAACTATATGCGATTCCGAATTATTCGCGAAAAATTCGAATATCCCATATAATGCGTGTATTAGGGACGGGCTTTCAATAATTCGGCCGAATCCGATGCATCGGATTCGGCCGATTCGCGAATAATTCGCCGAATTGCTAACTAGGGTCTAACTCTAGTAATCTTTGAACCCGTGATGTTCAATTCTGATATATTTCATCTCCAGTTCACCCAAACGAGAAACTGAGGTCTAACTCTAGTAATCTTTGAACCCGTGATGTTCAATTCTGATATATTTCGTCTCCAGTTCACCCGAACGAGAAACAGAGGTCTAACTCTAGTAATCTTTTAACCCGTGATGTTCAATTCTGATATATTTCATCTCCAGTTCACCCGAACGAGAAACTGAGGTCTAACTCTAGTATGAGAAACTTAAGTCTAACTCTAGTAATCTTTGAACCTGTGATGTTCTATTCTGATATATTTCGTCTCCAGTTCATCCGAACGAGAAACTCGGGTCCAACTATAGTAATCTTTGAACCCGTGATGTCCAATTCTGATATATTTCGTCTTCAGATCATCCGGACGGGAAACTTAGGTCTAACAATGTAATCTTTGAACCTGTGATGTTCAATTCTGATATATTTCGTCCGCAGATCACCCGAACGAAAAACTCAGGTCTAACTCTGGTAATCTTTGAACCTGTGATGTTCAATTCTGAGATATTTCGTCTCCAGTTCATCCGAACAAGAAACACAGGTCTAACTCTCGTAATATTTGAACCTGTGATGTTCAATTCTGATATATTTCGTCTCCAGTTCATCCGAACAAGATACTCAAGTCTAACTATAGTAATCTTTGAACCCGTGATGTCCAATTCTGATATATTTCGTCTTCAGATCACCCGAAAGAGAAACACAGGTCCAACTCTAGTAATCTTTGAACCTGGGATGTTCAATTCTGATATATTTTATCTTCAGTTCACCCGAAAGAGAAACTCATGTCTAACTCTCGTAATCTTTGAACCTGTGATGTTCAATTCTGATAAATATCATCTTAAGTTCACCCGAACGAGAAACTCAGGTCTAACTCTAGTAATCTATGAACTTGAGATGTTAAATTTTGATATATTTCATCTCCAGTTCACCCGAACGAGAAACTCTGGTCCAACTCTGGTAATCTTTGAACTTGGGATGTTCAACTCTGATATATATATCATCTTAAGTTCACCCGAAAGAGAAACACAGGTCCAACTCTAGTAATCTTTGAACCTGGGATGTTCAATTCTGATATATTTCATCTTCAGTTCACCCGAAAGAGAAACTCAGGTCTAACTCTAGTAATCTTTGAACTTGGGATGTTCAATTATGATATATTTTATCTTGAATTCACCCGAAAGAGAAACTCAAGTCCAACTCTGGTAATCTTTGAACTTGGGATGTTCAACTCTGATATATATTTCATCTTCAATTCACCCGAACGAGAAACTCAGGTCCAACTCTAGTAATCTTTGAACCTGTGATGTTTAATTCTGATATATTTCTTCTCGTTCATCCTAAGAGAAACTTCAGTGTAACTCCAGTAATCTTTGAACCTGTGATGTTCAATTCTGATATATTTCGTCTCCAGTTCATCCGAAAGAGTAACTCAGGTCTAACTCTGGTAATTTTTGAACCTATGATGTTCAATTCTGATATATTTCGTCCTTAGTTCATCCGAACGAGAAACTCAGGTCTAACTCTGGTAATCTTTGAACCTGTGATGTTTAATTCTGATATATTTCATCTTGAGTTCATCCGAACGAGTAACTCAGGTCTAACTCTAGTAATCTTTGAACCTGTGTTGTTTAATTCTGATATATTTCGTCTCCAGTTCATCCGGACAAGAAACTCAGGTCTAACTCTCGTAATCTTTGAACCTGTGATGTTCTATTCTGATAAATATCATCTTAAGTTCACCCGAACGAGAAACTCAGGTTTAACTCTAGTAATCTATGAACCTGTGATGTTCAATGCTGATAAATTTCATTTTGAGTTCAACCGAACGAGAAATTCACGTCTAACTCTAGTAATCTTTTTACATGTGATGTTCAATTATGATAAATTTCATCTTGAGTTCACCCGAACGAGAAACTTAGGTCTAACTCTAGTAATCTTTGAACCTGTGATGTTCAATTCTGATAAATATCATCTTGATTTCATCCGAACGAGACACTTAGGTCTAACTCTAGTAATCTTTGAACCTGTGATGTTCAATTCTGATAAATATCATCTTGAGTTCACCCGAATGAGAAATTCAGGTCTAACTCTAGTAATCTTTGAACCTGGGATGTTCAATTCTGATAAATTTCATCTTGAGTTCACCCGAACGAGAAACTTAGGTCTAACTCTAGTAATCTTTGAACGTGTGATGTTCAATTTTGATAAATATCATCTTGAGTTCACCCGAACGAGAAACTCAGGTCTAACTCTAGTAATTTTTGCATCTAAGATGGTAAAATATGTTATTCCACATCTTCGGTTCCTCATAATGATAGACTGAAGTCTGTATTTAGTAATCTCTGAACCTAAAATGATAAAATATGTTATTCCTCATATTCGGTTCCTCGAAAAGAGGGACTAAAATCTATATATAGTTTCTCTGAATCTAAAATGATAAAATATGTTATTCCTCATCTTCGGTTCCTCGAAATGAGGGACTAAAGTCTATATCTAGTAGTATCTGAACCTAAGATGGTAAAATATGTTATTCCACATCTTATGTTCCTCAGAATGATAGACTGAAGTCTGTATCTAGTAATCTCTGAACCTAAGATGATAAAATATGTTATTCCTCATCTTCGGTTCCTTGAAAAGAGGGACTAAATTCTATATCTAGTAATCTCTGAATCTAAAATGATAAAATATGTTATTCCTCATCTTCGGTTCCTCGGAATGAGGGACTAAAGTCTATATCTAGTAGTATCTGAACCTAAGATGGTAAAATATGTTATTCCATATCTTCGGTTCATCAGTATGATAGACTGAAGTCTTTATCTAGTAATATATGAACCTAAGATGATAAAATATGTTATTCCTCATATTGGGTTCCTCAGAATGAGGGACTAAAGTCTGTATCTTGTAATCTCTGAACCTAAGATGATAAAATATGTTATTCCACATCTTCGGTTCCTCGAAATGAGGGACTGAAGTCTATATCTACTAATCTCTGAACCTAAGATGATAAAATATGTTATTTCACATCTTCAGTTCCTCGGAATGGTTTGCGTATTGGGGTATGGATACCACACTGGTTCCAAAACCAACAATTTCTTATGGTATGCATACCATTTATGGTTCACGAGCAACAAACTTTTTATGGTATTCATACCGGGTATGCGTACCAAAAAGTTGATGTCGACATATAGCTACCCCGGTACGTGTACTGGGTGTAAGACGGCTCTGAACCTATAATATTCTTTCCCATTATGTGAACTGGTATGCATACTGTCACGTATCTAGATTTACAATATTTTTATATTTCTCTCTAAATGAATTCGAAATATTCCCAAATAACATCAATGACAAATATCACTGTTTGGACGCGGATGAGTTTTTTGTAATCCAATGGATTACGGATTGGACCCGGATGAAACCTTGAAAATCCGTTGGACATCCATATCCGATAGATTAAGGACATTTATATAGTTTCTAGAAAATATATAGATAGTTTTGGAATTTTTAAGGTGTTTGCTTGGAGTGTTGTCCATGACACTTCTATATTTGTATACATATATAAAATGTGTAGGTTCTATAAGAAGTCATCTATATTGATTTTATTTTTTCATTATAAATTTGGGTGTTCTTTTATATACCCCTGAAATTACTAATGATACCCCTTTATCTTTGTACCCATTAGTTTTATCTACCTACCCCATCAAAATTATAAATTTTGTATACCCCCCGTATATTAAGGAAGAGGGACACAAACTCATTGAAATGCTCGTTTCTTCTCTTATTTCCATTATTGATCTTCTATTAGTTCTTGGTCCTTGAAATATTCTACCATTTCTTCTTATTACGTATCTAGTCATCTTAAGAAACCTATTACTAGCAAATACTACAGGGTGACCTGATATGCTTGGATTAATTATTGTAAAATTATGTTCTAATCCAAGCCATATATATATATATATATATATATATATATATATATAGGGTTTGACACTTCTTAGAAAAAGAAACGACTTTTAACCCTTATCATCGAATTGATAAAAAATGCAATATTTACCATTTATTTCTTTGACTTATGAGTGATGATCGTATATCTTCTTTGATCGGTTTGATGATGTTATGTATTGGATTTTCGCATTTGCAATCTCTGAACCTATTCCTTTATCATAAACCATAGACTTAGAAATTGAATTAACTTCGATAAAAAAGAGCTCTCAATGGGTTTGTCTCGATTACTTTATATCATGCTTTTTAATGCTCCACTCGTCCTCTGTACTTCAATCACCCTATTGGGCTTGCTCAAACAGTGAATAAAGTAATCGACAATGTAATCCAACATGCAATTGAAAAATCAACGAAAGTCTTACTCTCAAAGTCGAAAGCAAAATTTATCGATTAAATCTCGGTACTTGTCGTCCGCGCAATTTTTTAACAACAGTGATTAATGCCCTAAATAAGGAACGCCCAATTTTAAGAGGGGGTATGGGTATAATTTTTTTTTTAATAATTCAACAATTTTCATGTTAACTAAACTATAACTAATTTAACTAATTATCGGGGGTACCGTTAGTATTTTAGGGGTATATAAAGGAATTCCCATAAATTTTAACTAACACTAATCCATTGGATTATCCGCACCAAATCCGTTCATCCGTGCATCCATTGGATGTTGGATTGGATGAGGATGTCAAATTTGAAATCCGTAGTGGATTGGATTGGATGCTGGATGAGGTAAAAACCGGTCCATTCCGGCCCATGCTCACCCCTATTAAAAACCATGAATGGCCTACCCACAACAATTTTGTGAGTAAAGGACACACATGCGAAAACCACACGCCAGTTATCAGAGCCCTTAATCTCGTTAAGGATTTCCTCGAGATTAGCAGCGCAAGATCCTTCGAAACAAAAAACTAATCTTATCCTCTATTGCGATAAGATTTCCTCTGTTTCCTCTATTTACTCTCTCTCTTACGATCTCCGCCTCTTCATTTTCTCTTTTCTCCTTCACTTTGTCTATCACTCAGATCCACAGAAAATAAATAAGTTCTATCTTTTTTTCCATCACAACTCTGCAAATCAGAGTCACAACTTGTTGTAGTAACAATATTTCATGAAGAAGAACAAGAAATATAGTGGATGAAGAGAGATTAGCTGGTAGTCTGAACCGCTGGACATCTTTTAAGTTATGATGTCCCAGATTTGATCTTGTTGTAAGGGTATTTTGAGATCTCCGATGCCTGGATAGTAATAGTATTTTAAATCATACTATTTTTTTATCGATTTCGGTTGGGGTTTCTAATTTTCTGTAAAATTCGTGTTTTTTAAACTTTTTTCTTGAATGAAACAGATAGGAGGATTAACCAGCCGAGCGTTATCTGGTAAGTAGATGAATCAATTTTTTTTTTGTTAGGGTTTCTTTTTTGGTATAAAATTTTGAATTATTGGTTGTAAGTTTGTAATTGTTATTATGATATTGATTGAAGGAGAAGAAGAGGAGGTTGAGGTCGACAATCCCACTGAAGATGAGGCCTCTGAGCATGTGGTTGTATGAGGTGAAGATAAAGAGGATGCTGAGCCAGTTGAAAAATCAAGAAAAATGTCCCAGTTTATGACAAACGAACAAGGATTCCTGTAACACACCCTCTGCATATTAAGTATCTTGTTGTTGGACTTTTTATTGTATTATTTTCTTTGAGTTGAATCTTTAGTATTTGTGTAATTAGTTGAGATGAAAAGAGTATACTAAGTTATTGTTTTGTATTAACAGTATGAATGAATGCACCAGTGATGGTTGTGCTGGAGGGTTTGGCTAACCCACTTGAGGTTATCAGCTGGAAACTCTTTCCCTTCGAATTCGTTTTTGCGAACTTATTATATATGTTTATAATTTTGAAGTACGATTTGTGTTGGGTTTGATTTGTCTGTATCATTATTATTTAATGTGATGTTTGTGTCTTGCATATAGAAGTTCTAACATGAAAAAGTGAATTTCGAGAAGATCCAGTTCAGATTGATTGAATATAAGATGGGTTCAACTCATCCATGTGGGATTGAAGATAAAATGGGTTTGATTTTTCCGGTGAAGGTGACATATGGTGTTGTGGAAACTCTGAAGAACTAAAGTTTGAATTAGAAGATTATGATGGTCCAGGTGGTGTTTGAGTCTGCAATGGTGTATGAAAAAGGAACCTAGGGTGAATCGGAAGATTAATTTTATGTCCTTAATTCTGATTTTGATTTTAATCGTTTGATTATGTTTGATTTTGGGGGTTTTCATGAAAAAGGAATCTAGGTTTTTTAATTTGGATTTGTACTCATTTATGTTTCAGAAGGAGGTTGGATTCTTAACGAGGTTTTTCAAAAGAGGGTCAGAAGAGAACTGGAGAATTGATGAGGTAACAATTGCTTTGTTGGTAATGCGTTTAGTTTTAATTTGAACTTTGAGTTTTGGTCTGGAGTTACATTTTCCTTTTTAGCATGAATTCAGCTCTGCTTTGAATTTTAGCAAGAATTAGGGTACTATCCTGCATTCTTCTTAAGGAAAAATTTATGGTTTAGCTGCACTAGCTACTGTTTCAAACTGTTCTTTCTTGCACTAAATTTTCTCAATAATGAGATATGTTATGCTGACGTGGAGAATAATCTTGGTTGACATTGTATTGGAAAAGTGATTTTTGGATGTCATTCGAAATGTAATCACCTCTTTTGGTCCATTCACCTGCTTATTTGTTCGATTATATTTTACTGCATTTCTTGTTTAATTGGTAAGGTGCGAGGATAAGTTTTCATTCCTGAGTTCTGTTTGTTTGATTATTTCATTCTGCACTTCTTGTTCAATTGGTGGGTGTTTGGCTAAACGTGTTGCTAGACCTCTGGGAAATTGCGTGATATCATCTGTGGTTCCTTATGCGTGTTTATGGAGGGGAATAATAGACCGACTAATTGTCGTAGTTATTTATTTTTTAGGTAGCGAAGACAGTTGAACAACATCTAAGAAATAAGACGGGTGTACAACAAAGCCAAGAAATATGAGATAGAGACTCGGATGAAGGTGGTACTCACTTCTGATAACTCCTTACAGTTTGGTTTCATTTTAAGTGTTTGGATTTGTGATGTAATATCATTTTCAGTTCACCTGGTTAATCAAGCATAAGCTGTCTCACTGTACACAGATTTCTTGCTGCAGCTTTAGGATTTATAAGATTCCGCCAGTATTCCAAGATAAACACAAAAATTGTGTAGTCCGAACTTCCCCCACAACGATTTATTTGTGTTTAAATGTGTAGTCCAAACTTTTATCTTTCAAAACACTAAGAAGTTTTAAACACAAATAAATCACTGTGGGGAAAATTTTATCCAAAAAGAGATTGAAATTCAGTGATTTGCATATAGTTTTACCTTTTGTATTTTGTGGATGCACTTTTTCTAACTCAACCTGTACAATGGATACAGATATGGATTGAAAATTACAGGTTGGAATGTGGCAATAATTATGACAAGGCACTGGCGAACCCGCCCAAGAACTGCACTTGTATGGAGGACTGAAAAGCTATGTGCGACGTCTTCAAAGAGGAGGAATTTCAGGTAAATATCATCTCTAGTTAAGATTTCATTATTTCATAAAGTCTAAAAATACTTAATTAACTTGGAATATTCTTATTCGGGTAACAGTCTAAATCTGATCAAGCAAGCAGAGCCAAAAATAGTCAAGTCCTGAAATATTCTAATGGCCTGACGAATTTTTCCCGGTCAATGCATAGCAGGGTAAACTTATCATCTTTAACTGTCTGCGTTCCTTTTTTTTAGTCAAGTAACTATCTATGTTCCCATAGTTCGCATTATGTGTTTCATGATGTACTTATCCTATGTTTTGTTTTTATAGGCATTGAATGGAGAACCCATGATTCAATCACGATGTTTGGCGTGACCGATAAGAAGTCTACTTATCCCACTTGTGAAGCTATTAAGGTATAGTTTTATGTTCTTGTGGAATGAGTATTGATTGTTGTAATAACTGCGGAAATCTTCTTCGTCCCTGAATATAACTCATGTTTTTCTGCTTTGACAGTTTGTTGGTTAAAGCACAAAGTTCAAAGTCAAGTCAGTTTAGAGACATTCATAAGTGACTACAACAGACATTTACTTGTGCAACGCCAATCTCAGGGTAAGTGTTAATTTGTTTAACTTTTGAGATGAATTTTTTATGCATCTTCATTCTTGTCTGAATGGTTGTCTAATTATCTAGGAAAATCACATCTCTTAGTTCATTTCAGTACAAGTATATAGCAAGTATGAATTGACTTCATTTGTCACTCTTAACAATCCATCATGATATGTTTATAGGACAAAACATCGGAAGAACATAGAAAATTGGTTGAGGGAACGGTGAAGCAAGGCAAGAAGCGACGACTGAAGATAGAGGCTGCTGGTATTGATTACGAGTGCCCGAAAATTGTAAGAGACATTATTTCTCTACTATTTTTTCACTCTTTTTACTTTTCATTAGGGTTAATAGATCAAGATGTTAATGTAGTTAGTTATATTTGTTGGTTGTAAAATGAATTGTAATCTGAACTCGAGGAGTTGGAGGATCAACTTTTACAACCTGCAACCCAAAGTCAGGTTCAAATCAAGGTAAAAATTTCAGTGGTTTCATGTAGTTTAGAATTTCTTTAGAGTACTGTGCGTTTTTTGTTTTGTTGGGGATATTGTTGTCGAATATCGAATAACAGTTTATGGTGATTGCTTGTGCATACTCAAGAGAATTTCCCTACTACTAGCTTCTTTGGGCGTTAAATTGGGAAGCCATTGTCGTGAAAAGAATCATATCCTAATTGTCTGTCGGTAATGGTCCTTTCTTAAACATTTATTGTAAGAAAACAAAATAGATATACATTGCAGACACAAATCTTATATACCCATTTCAACTGTCTTAAGTTATACTCCCTCCGTCCCTATTATATAGGCGGAATATAGAATTTTTCTAGTCCCACTATATAGGCGGATTTCCAATTCCAATAAGACTTTTGACATAAATACCCTTATTTATGATGTATGGGAAATTGTAATGAGAATAAGACAAAGGGTAAAAACAGGAAAAAAACATGAAAATTTATGAAAACCAAATTTTTTCTTAATTGAAGAGATTTCATCTTCTCCGCCTATATATTAGGGACGGAGGGAGTATTATTTTAGCTATTGCTGGTATAATCTTTTGAACACCATTATTAGTTTCTGATACATTTTTTTCTTCTTATTCTTGCAGAGGCCTTCACTTTCATCGGGTCTTTTTATATCTTTTACCCCTGAAATCATATCCAAGCAAGAGGTTCTACCGTTAAATGGAAGCTATTAAGTCCCTTTGCAGCTGCAAGTTTTGAGTAAATTTCTGCTTATAGTGAACTGAACTTGGGAACTTTCCTCAGAATTTGATACTTAACAATAACAGATTTGATACTTAATAGAATTTGTATTCCTTTTGAATTTGTATTCTTTTTTGAATTCATTGAATGTTGATATGAATTGGTTGATTGAAGAATGTATTGAATGTGAATGATGGATAGAATGAAGAAATGCTATTGTATTTCAGGCTTCTAAACTGAGAGTGCAGGTCCATCATCGCGACATGTATTACAGGTCTGTAAACTGGAAGCCCGGGTCCATGAAGATCTGGGCTACCCATTTTTTTTATTGTAACTGAAAGAATTGTCACGGAGATAACTGTGACAAGAATTGTGAAGTAAAAAAAACACGTGTCATCATCTTACTGTTGTTACAAATGAGAGTAATAGTTTAACCATCACAAAAGGCGTGACAAATGGACAACACGTGTCTAATAAGAAATCGTTATAAAACAAATGACAACATTAATATGTGTTACTGTATTCATAACAAAATGGGACACGTGTCGCTAAGTCAATCGTTGCAAGGTTTCAGTAACAATTATAACCGTTGTCACATATGTGACTTTTTAAGACACGTGTCACTCACTTAATTGTGGTAAATTGAGAGTAACAGTTTAAACCGTTACGATAAACGTTACTAATTTGACACGTGTCGCTATCATAAAATTAGGTCAATCGTGACTGTTAGTTGTTGTAACGGTTATTTTATGTGACTGTAGATGGATAATGTCACAGATAAAAGCGTTACAAATGCGTTTCACAGTTATTTATGATGGCCTTTTCTCAACAGGTTATAACCGTTACAAATCTCATCAGTAACGGTTATAGCCTGTGACAAAATTCCTGAAATGGTGTAGTGCAAGAAAGAGCAACAGGGAGAGGACCGAGAGGTAAAGCTAGATTTCTCGTCCATGAAACTTAATTGGTTTTCAAATAAGGGTAAAGGAGGAATTTTTATTTCACTGATAATTGAGACTTAATTTTCCGAGAATTTTGTTATTCCTATAAACAATTACCGAATCCAAGATAAAACTTGAATATTAAATGCTTCTTATATCTTATATATAGGGATACAAGATAAAAACACCGTTTAAAATATTCGCTAAAGTGAATGTCATTTGACGGCTATCATCATTAAACAGCCCAATAAATTTCCCAAAAAAAAAAAAAAAAAAACAGCCCAATAAATGTTCGTGGACCGGTAGATTTTTTTGAATATCATGGGTCCCGAATATGATTTCCTAGAATTTCCCGGAATTTTCCAAAGACTCCAGACTTCGAGGTCGTCTTGCATTGAATAGCCCAAGAATTTCCCAGCAGAAGGAAAATGTATGAAATGTGGGGTCCTCTAGTCCACACGCCATACCAGCTCCGCCCCTATTACTATTAGACTTTGTCACAGCGATTTTCATCACCAAAAAATTTAGGATCTCCTTTGCACACCAAAATGTCTACTAGAGATTTAGCTGATGATCAAGAACATGGGTCTCACCAAGAAAATATGTTCTGTAGACTTGTTGAATCCCAGGAAAGACTGGTTAAATCCCAGGAAATACTGGTCAAATCCCAGGAAAGACTGGTTGAGTCCCTTGAGGAAAGGCTGGTTGAATCTCAGGAGAGACTGGTTAAATCACAAGAGAGAATGATCGAGTCCCTGAAAGAAAGACTGTTTGAATCCCAGGAAGTGACTTTTGAAAGACTTGAAGGGATGCTTTCTAAACTCATCAACTGTCAAGCAAAGAGTCAACGGAAAACGTTAACTTTAGGAAATACTTCTAGTGAGCAAAAAGATGAAGAAGAATCATTAAAAGGTACCTTAAATT